>VFFE01007226.1:1153154-1179930 GCA_008921705.1 Burhinus oedicnemus
AGGTCCCTTCCAACCTGAATTAGCCTTAGATCCTAAGATTATGAAGATGAATGAAAGCCAAGGTAAAGATGTGGCAGGAAGATAAGACAGGGTACTCCTTTCATTCCCATATTGCTGTTCCTATCATACTGAACTAATACAGGTAAGACTCTTCAACACCCTCCTGTATCTGCACTGCTGTACAGTGTCAGACACAATCTCTCTTTTAAACAAGAGACAGACAGTCTATAGAACCGATAGCTGTGGTAAGCATCCTCACTCAGGTTTTACTTGGGGAAATAAAAAGCTAAGAATAGCGAGAGAAGGAAAGCACTGAATGTGTTTGGAAAATTCATTACCTTGAAAGACTGAGCACAGAGGTCCAGTTGTGCATGTGTGTCTGAGCATCTGTTTACTATATCATATGATGGAAAAGCCTCTGTATTACACATCTGCAGTTCACTGGTATGTAAGCTGATTATTTTTTACACCTGGACTTAAAAGTCCACAAAATTAAATTAGGATAGGATAGCATTGGATAAACCAGTTTTCATCACTCCTGTTTTTAAGGTATGCCTGAGTTTTGGAGAGCTGCTATAAATGTTTCAATTATTACTCTCAGACAACACATTCCTTGCTTTCAACACCACCTCCCACTCTGAGACTGATGATAACACTTTAAAGTATAGAATTGCTTTGATGGCTTGTGGTCATAATTTTTGTGGTCACTCATACTTCTTGATTTGAGTAGATGTGTACAGTACAAAGTCTGAGAAGACTTTCTGATTTCTGAAGACTTTTGAATCAGTCTCAAGTTTCTTGCCTTAAACCTACTCTCCTTTTCTGTGTCTTTCTCCTCTTCCTGCCCTGTCCCCCAATCTTGTTTAAATTTCCTCTGTTTGCCCCCAAACTTTTTCGTATTGCCAATGCCTGAAGTACAGCTCTTCTCTCTTCTACCTTCCTCTTACTTTGTCTTCTCTCAATGGTTTGGTTTTTTTGTATCCAGTCTCATGTGACTGTCCATCCACTCCTCATTTCTGAGCCCCTATTTTCTTCTTTTCTTCCTGTATTTTCAGCCAACTGTCTTTAGTTGAGAATGGGAATTCAAGTCCTGTTTACCCTCTAGATGCTTGCTTGCTGACTTTCTTTACCCAAGTGTGGATCAGTAAAACTGACTTGGATCAAAGGTTTTGCAAATGAAGTTTGTGGTTTGTCAGATTAAACTCTTATTGTTTGTAACAGCCATTTTGAAAGTTTCCTCTGCTTCAGCCTTGCAAGGCGCTGATTGCCCTTAGTTGGATTCCAGGAAGTATGGTGGTCTCTGACCTGAAACTATTTAGGCATTTAGGCTATGTTTGACTGAGCACAGGAACTATCCCATTGATTTAAATAGGACTACTCACAAGTTTAAAGCTCAGCATGTGCTTCAGTACTTTGCCTGACTGGGGCCAGAGGGCTCAGGTTCCTAAAGCTTCAACACCAGCACTGGCTACAAACGATATGAGATTAACATCCCGATGAGAGAAGACTTGATGGTCAAGTGATTTCTAATCTAATGCTTAGTGCAGCATCTCCACAATGAAGAAGATATTTTTGCCTTCTTTTCATGGCTATCCAACACTAAAAAAAAGGAGTTTCACAATGTTCTGCAGAGTATACAGACAAACCTGAGATGATATGCATCACTGCAAAGGTTTTATTGATGTTCATTTAAGATGATCTACATAAGTCACTCATAAGAAATTCAACCTTCCCAAAGTCATGCCAGTAAAATGTTTATGCTACATCTATGCATCATCTATTCTCTGTTGTACCTCCACATGCATACACACACATTATATATCTTCAATTACAGTAAAAGTAATTAGACAATATATCACAGTCAAGGCTGTACCTCATTTGTTCAGACATCCAAGTTAAATTTACATACTAATGGTTGCGTATTTGCCTTTAATAGATGCACTATTAGAAAGTAAACATAATAAATGAATAACCATTTAAGCATGGAGTTACCTAATCTTGATGAAAAATATCTGAAAATGTAGCAGCCAGTGAATCTATTTATTTTTTATTGGAAAATAAAGCTAATCACAGACTAAGAAGATAAATATAAATTATATGGAGTAGCATACTAATGATGGATCAGACAGACCCACCCTGTGCAGTGAATGTAATAAGATCAAACTGGTTGAAATGGCTGGCTTATACATTAGATGCTCTCCTTCTCAAGCATGCAATAAAGGATATAGACTAAGATGGTTTAATTTGCAAAAGTTTCCCCTTGGACCTGCCAGTGCATTTTATTTTCAGCATCTTCTGAAGGTTCAGGACAAGCTAGATATCTCCCAGCAACAATCAGGTATGTGCACAGGAAAGATGCACAGGGATGATGACTGCCTCAGAAAACTGAAAAGTGCACAGTAAGGTAAAAAAGTTGTACTGTGCAACTGTGTGAATATACACATATGTAGCAAATAGTGCAAACAGGGCTACTGGATAAATCCTTTGTCATTAGAATAGGGGCTTAATTCCTATGGCACACTGAGCAAAGGCAAATGGGAGTGAGTGAGGCCCAACCTTTGCTATCTTGCACAGGAGAAAGATGAGCTCTCTTTTGATTTCCTTTCCCGTATAACGAATCACTTCTTTTCACACAACTACATCTTTCTGAAGATATATGTTTTCTCATCTCTGCTAACCTTGACTGTTCACTTTTCAAAGCAGAGACAGTGTCCTAGGTTAGGATCACATACACCATTCTGGCTACAGCTGTGCAGGAGGTGAACAGTGTCAATTCAAGCCATTTGTCAACTCTCCTCACTCCACTGCCAAAGGTTACTAGTCCCTCAGGTGTCCCACTGGAGCTGCTCTAGGAACTTTGTCTATCCTGGTACCATCAGAATGATCCTGGTTAGAAAGTCTATTATTTTGAGTACTGAAGCTAACAGGTTATTATGAAGGAACCGAGTTTGGAGAGACTGTATGTGCCAGCAGATATAAGGAAGATGCAGCTCCTAGAGATGATGGGAGGGGGTGGTAAAAACTAGGTGTTCTAGGCCTATTGCAGATAGTGCAGAACATTGCAGATATTGCAGAAATGAGAAAAAGAAGAAGAAAGCAAATCGCATAATCTCACAGAGGGAGCCTGCAGTTTAGCTAGGAATCTGATCCAGATTCCCTCTGTACCAATGCTTCCCTTAGAACAGCATAAACATGCTTCTGCTTGACCTCAGTCTGGGCCACAAGGCTCATCTGCAATCAAAATAAATAATTATTTAAAACAACTGCAGCCACAGCCTCCAGTGGCATCAAATGAAAGTGACTTTGCGAGGAGAGAATGCATCAGCAGTCAATTGACATGACATGCTGCTTGCTTGCCGTGGCAGTGAAATGATGGAGGTTCCAGGAACCATCCTGCTGCCAGAGCCCATTCGTCTTAATCAGCACCTCTGGGCACACTGCACTTCATCTGAACTGTGAGTGCCTTCCTCCCCTAAATGTCATTTCATTTTTGTACCTTTTCTTGAGAGTTGTCAGCCCACAGACACATGCTTTTTTGGTAAGAATGCTGGCTCAGCACGAACCGGAAAGTGATTACATGGAACTATGCTCAGAGCCCTGACAAACACAGATGAAACGCAGCGTACTATATCAGATCCAAGCCATTTGTTTTATTACGTTACTCCTTGCAGGTGCTTAGTCTTTCCTGCCCTGTCCATTCTCAGCCTTTCATTTCACAGCCTGAAGCAGGAGCCCTACGCAAGTGATTGAAGGCTTCTGATCCCCCACACTCCTGTGACTTGTGTCAAATTATAGCTAGAGCGATTTGGTAATCCAAATCAATGCAATAATCTGATCTGTCGGGAGCAGCACTCTAACACTGCTGTGCTGAGTGGCCACAATGGTACAAGCACTGTCAGCTTTTCCCAGCAGCTTTTTGACCTACTGAAGCCTGCACACATATATTGAGCAACTGATGACACAGGGAAAATTCAGACACATTCAGGCTGTGAAAAAGGCAAAAAAGACATACTTTTAAGTCCCAAGAAAATGCTCCAATTAAATTCCATTTTTGAACCAGAGTATATTTAGCCCAGCTATTATTAAAGGTTACTGCTATGTAGTGTGGACTTCATGTATTTGGAGAACATTTTAATGAACAGAAAGAAAATATTTACGTCGGTGGATAATATACAGATTATAAGAAAGGATGGGGGGAGTATCCAAAGGTTGAGAGGTCTGTCTCAGTTAAGCTCATAAAGGATGGACATTTACCCAGGCCTTCTGAGGCTGCAGGATTCAATTTGTGTAATGAAAGACTCTCAGAACACCTGATCTGTCTTGGTTCAGTTCAGTCAGGCTGAAAAGTACTGCATGGCCTTGCATGCAGAAAATCTGACACTTTTTTAAATATCCATTGAGATTTCTTACAACATCAACACTGGAAGCCAGGCTAAAAGTTTTCTTTCAAATATGATATGAATAAACCATGTGATTCATTAATTATGACTCTTTAGAAAGCTGACAGGTGCAGAAGGTCTGCTAACTTGGTTTTACAGCATACCTGAAAAATTATACAGAACAGGAAGAAAGACTGGTTTATTAACTCCCATCACCCAAGATCTTACTGTAGCACCGAAGATTATTTCACAGTATTGTCATTCAAAGGGTCATTAACCCTGTAAAAAGCAATGCCAATATGTACTAGAAGTATGCACAGTATTGAGCTCGAAAAAGCTCCATGTAAGATACCAGGTGAAAGCTGGATATAGACTTCCTTTTAAACAAAAACCCAAGCTTGCCTCCAGTCTCTTATATTCAGAAACGGAGTTGAAAAATATAAAGTAAGAGTTAGGAAGAACTGTTCTACCAAAATTGAAGATGGGACATCCAAGTGGGGTGTGTGTATGTATGTGTTAAAAGGGAAAAGGGGTGGGGGATGGAAAAAAGGAAACAAAGAAAAAAAGTTTCCTAAGAAGTGCTTGATACCAGAGCAAAAATTTGTTTCTAAAACATTGGTCATATCCTTTCTCAAGAAGAGAGGAGGAAAAGATTGAAAATAATCCATCTTTCCACCTCTGCTGCCCCTCTCCCATGCCCCTCATTCTCCCAATCTGTATACTTTTCATTGGCCTATTTGTTGGGATACAACAACTGCCAACACATTAATGTGATAAAGGAGTAGTTAATGGCCCAGTAATATTACTCCCGTCTTTCCTTTTGGTCCAGATTAGAGCACAGTGGCAGGTGACAATTTCTCTTCCTTGAAGTCCCCCAGCTATTGCATCATACCTCCTGATTCATGTTATTACTTCAAAACGTATCTCAGCTGGCAAGCCTCAGCTTCAGGACTCTCTCTACAACATCAGTTCTGGGTTGCAGAACCTTTCTCCCTGTCTCAAGTTGAACCAATGTCAGCTGAAACCAACACTGCTTAGCAAGAAGACATGCTTAAAAGACCCACCAAGACCTTGTCACCACTCTCCTATTGATGACACAGACAGTTAGCCAGCAAAACAGTGCGAAACCATGTGACCCCAGTGACTCCTGCTCAGCTAGGGTTACCAAACAGCACCAAGAAAAAGAAAAAGAAAAAGAAAAAGAAAAAGAAAAAGAAAAAGAAAAAGAAAAAGAAAAAGAAAAAGAAAAAGAAAAAGAAAAAGAAAAAGAAAAAGAAAAAGAAAAAGAAAAAGAAAAAGAAAAAAATATTTCTTTCACTTTTAGCTTCCTAGAAACTGTGTCTTTATCTCTAAGCCTATCCACAATAACCTATGCTGCTGTCATCTTCAGATCAGTTCACTACACCTGACTTTATCTGCAGCTGAACATGAAAATGATACACAACATAGGGAAGCCAGACACCCAGTCCTCCCTTTGGCTCACCTTCAACATTAGACCATATCATTCTGACAATCTGGGCCTTTCCCCAAAAACCCAAGCTACTACTAATATCAGTTTGAGTCTTGGATCCACAATTTTAAAGCAAGCAAGAAATCTCATCTTAATTCCATCAGAGATCAGATTGCAATCTATAAACCAAGACACAATCCATGCTCCTCAGGAGCAATGCCAATCAGAAAGATATGGGCTGAAAAGAAGGACACTTGAGCACTCCCTATTGGAAAGAATAAAAAATATTCTGTAGATCAGGGAAACCTACAGGCAGACTCACCTTCAAGAACAGTGGCAAAAACTATCTTCTTTCTGTAAGTAATAACTACAATCTGAATACCCCAATGCCAGTATCACCAAAAAAAAACCCCGACCAAAAAACCACACTAAAACAAACAAAAAAAACAGCCCAAAAAACCCATCCCAGCCCCCGAACCTACCCAAACACCATTTTGACTTTTTGACTCTACCAGAGAATATATGCCAGAATTGGCATGAATTAAAAAATGGATGCTGCTACTGATTTGATGTGGAGACTGTTCAAATATCAGCTCAGCATTATCACTGTTGATTTCCCCTTCTATATTTTTAATTCTTAAAAAACTTAAGCTGTTCACAAACAAAGCAAGGAAAATGGTAAAAGGCAGCAGCAAAAAGCATTTTGCTGCTTCAATACTTCAGACTTTGTCAAGCATCTACACAGCTATGTCAGCTCAGCTCCCCCAAAGACCAATGATTCCAACTGACTTGAAGCTTTCTGTGCTCATGCTGAAGAATATTATGGAAGTAGCATTTCCACTCAGTGCAACTACAAAAATCACCTCAGTAGAGGAGTTAAAAAAGAAATACAAGCTGAGCCTGCACTCTCCCCCCACTATTACCTGGAGGAAAGACCTGATATATTGAAGATGGAGAGGCACATTCACAAAGCATTTTGGCAAAGTTTGACAATGCAACTCACATTGCCTTCAATGAATGCAGAGTAAAAACAACGGGAAAAATTGGGTATGTATTACGATATTTGAACACTTATCATCAAATACATTTTTATAATGAAACAGAATTATGGACACAATTCAAGAACATACCCAAACCAGATACAGGCCTAAATCAATCCCTGCACTAGATAATTTTAAAAGTTAAATGTATGCTTAAGTATTATCCAGAACAGAGATATTCATTGGTATCTGCAGCAACTCAAAACATTATCTGGCTGAAAAAAAAATGTTATCATCAAAAGCTGGATTTTATTGCAGTGTATCAGAGAATCATGATAGCTGGAAAGCTGTTGCTTTAAAACCTGATCTGTTAATGGCACAGAACTTTAATTACGTGATATTCTCTACGGCTCCACACACTTCTTACTGACAGAAAATTACTATCATCATATATATTTTACCTGGAATTTTATTTTTTGCCAAATGTGAGGCACAATAAACTGCTTCAAGAAGCGTTCATCTTCACTCCAAAACAGTCGGATGTCGGGGATATCATACAGGATCATGGCCAGCCTCTCCAAACCCAAGCCAAATGCCCAGCCAATTTTATCTTGCGCACCAGCTGCAATAAACAAACAAACAAGATAAAAATTCAAGAGCTTAAGTTCACAATATGAAAAATTGCTGAGAAAACATTCACCTATTTACCAAGGGGGGGAAAAAAAAACTTTGAAGTGGCAAGACAGAAAAGCCTACAAGTAACTGCCAAATGCAAGATCTAAAGGCTACAGGACAGATCCGTACTTCCATCAAAAACTGCAGCAAGACTGGGCATATCACATACCATAGGAAACAGAAGTGGTAATAAAATAAAGCCCCACCCTTGGCAATTTGTGTCCAGTGTTTCAGACAGACTTTGAGAAATGCTGCATAGCGCTATACACTGCTTCCCTTTACTACCCTTAGAGCTGAGCACTTCACACCTGACTCAGTTGTGTCTGATAAGACGTGTAAACGTGAATTTCCTGTTCAGAATATTCCACTTGGGTCGACAGACCAGACCAAGCCTATAAAGCATTGACATCATTACCAACATTTGAGAAGATCAAAATTGCCTCTTTAGAGGCATCTAGAAGAAGCAGAGCAATGGGATGAGAGGCACTGCTGCATTAGCATCACACCTCCAACCAGGGAACTCCTGGGCTGCTGCCTCTGGGACAAGCCACTGCTTCCACATACACAAGTCTCTTTTATGCAGCACTAAATATAAAAAGACAAGAATATTTGACAGAGAAGAGCTGTACAGATATTAATGATGCAACATTTCTGTCAGGAAAGTAAATATTCATACCTTCCTTCATTTACAGGGCACGAGCATTGAGTCATCAAACAGGGATTTTTTTCAACACCAGGAACCAACTCCATGTTTAGCCATCATCCTACTGATTTTGAAATAAGCTGAGAGCCCAGCAGCTCTGGTAAGCCTCAGAGCTTTTTAAAACTTAAACAAATGCCTAAATAAACACACTTATGCTGAAAGGATGCATGCATGTGTGGCAGACTTGGGTCTTCATCATTAGCACTGGCAGTGTGCTCCTGAGTCATGTAATACCACTGTACATCTCACAGCTATCCAGGTAGACCAAGGCCATACCTGCCTCCCCCAGTATTAATTTAAACTGTAATTTTTTTGGCAATTTTGAACTCGGCATCTTCCCCACCATCATGCAGGAGGCTGGAAGCAGAAGTCTTCTTTCTGAACCCTGCCTCTGCTATCAGAAAGGAGACAGTTCCTGTTATTCGGGCGTGGATGACATCCTGACATATGCTGTCACTTTCAGAGTCCTGTTTAAATAGAGGCAGGCATAATAAGCTTGGGAAAAGAGACAGAGTCATCACTTTGATTCTTTGAATTAATTTGAACCTGCCTATTTACCTCGAATATCAGGTTCTCAGCAGAATGCCTCTGTGCCTCATCTACAACCTCTGCAGTATTGCACTGCCACAGGAATTTCATAGAATCATAGAATGATTTAGGTTGGAAGGGACCTTAAAGATCATCTAGTTCCAACCCCCTGCCATGGGCAAGGACACCTCCCACTAGACCTGGTTGTTCAAAGCCTCATCCAACCTGGCCTTGAACACTCCCAGGGATGGGGCCTCCACAACTTCCTTGGGCAACCTGTTCCAGTGCCTCACCACCCTCAGAGTGAAAAATTCCTTCCTGAGATCTAATCTAAATCTTCCAGTTTGAAGCCATTACCCCTTGTCCTACATGCCCTTGCAAAAAGTCCCTCTCCAGCTTTCTTGGAGGCCCCTTTCAGATACTGGAAGACTGCTATAAGGTCTCCCCGGAGCCTTCTCTTCTCCAGGCTGAACAACCCCAACTCTCTCAGCCTGTCCTCATAGCAGAGGTGCTCTAACCCTCTGATCATCTTCATGGCCCTCCTCTGCACCCACTCCAACAGGTCCATGTCCTTCTTATGCTGGGGGCTCCAGAGCTGGACACAATATTCCAGGTGGGGTCTCAGGAGAGCAGAGTAGAAGGGCAGAATCACCTCCCTTGACCTGCTGGCCATGCTTCTTTTGATGCAGCCCAGGATGTGGTTGGCCTTCTGGGCTGTGAGTGCACATTGTCGGCTCATGTTGAGCTTCTCATCTACCAACACTCCCAAGTCCCTGTCCTCAGGGCTGCTCTGGATCCACTCTCCGCCCAGCCTGTATTTGTGCATGGGATTGCCCTGACCCACGTGCAGAACCTTGTACTTGGCCTTGTTGAACTTGATGAGGTTGGCACGGCCCCACCTCTCAAGCCTGTCCAGATCCCTCTGGATGGTATCCCTTCCCTCCAGCGTGTCGACCGCTCCACACAGCTTGGCATCGTCGGCAAACTTGCTGAGGGGGTGCACTCAATCCCAACATCCATGTCACCAACAAAGATGTTAAGTAGTACCGGTCCCAGTACCGATCCCTGAGGAACACCACTTGTCACTGCTCATCTCTTGGACATCAACCCGTTGACCGCAACTCTTTGAGTGTGGCCATCCAGCCAGTTCCTTATCCACCGAGTGGTCCATCCATCAAATCCATGTCTCTCCAATTTAGAGACCAGGATCTCATGAGGGACAGTGTCAAATGCCTTGCACGAGTCCAGGTAGACGACAACTGTTGCTCTCCCCTTATCCACCAAGGCTGTAACCTTGTTGTAGAAGGCCACCAAGTTTGTCAGGCACGATTTGCCCTTAGTGAAGCCATGTTGGCTGCCCCCAATTTGATCAATTTCATAACAGTACTTCCCAGAGGAGTCTGGATAGTCTGCCTTGTCCCTTCTGGTGTGCTCATGGGCAAGATTTTGGACTTTCTGACCTTTGAAAGCAGACAGTTTATCAACTGAATTGTGGAAGTCCTAAATAGAAGACTGGGTGTGAACTCAAAAGATACCTCATGGCAGAGCTGCTCAAACTAGTATGCTTAGACCAACCAACAGACTTTGAGCTAACCTGACCTTGGAAACCTACAATCCACGGCCACCTTACATGAAGAACTGCATGATTTGCTACTGCTGATTGAATTATTTTTACAGAGAAAGGGTAACGACTACACAGAATGTATTGAAATTTGTGTTTGGGAAAGATTTTGAGCTTTGACTGAAGTGTAGACCATAAACTGTTTCTTTTCCAAGCTGAAAGAACTATTTCTCTCCACGCTTCAGTATATAAAAGTAATTATATTTTTATGCCTGTGAAGAAGGGAAAATAATTCATTGCAATGGTGTTACTTCCCCAAACTTCCATCTTGTCTTTCTTAGATTATGAACTCCTGCCTCAGTATCGAAACTCCTATTCATTTCAAAAGTGCCAGACTTTCATACATGTATGGACATTTCTGAAGACTGATTAAGACAATTCACGCCCTCCTCCAGAGGTAAAGCAGAGCACCTGAAGCAATATCCACGAGGGTTCTGAACAGCCACTGCTTAATCTCAACAGAGGCATTAAAGATGAAACCTAAAGATGCTAGGTTAAGTGTCAATGTTGATTATTTCACTGATGCTCATTTAAGTATACATAATAGGAGGTGATGATCCTCCTTCCCATTTAAGGTTTGTGCTTTTTTAATATTTTGATATAAGAATGTTTTTCATTGTAGCTCTTTTTTCCTCACACTTTATACCTAATTGATTTGCTATTCACTTTAATTCTGCAATGAATGCTTTGATTTTACATCAGCAATTTTTTTTTTTGTTTGGTGGTTTTTTTTGTTTGTGTTTTTGTTTTGTTTTGTTTTTTTGTTGTCTTAGAGGGACTGGGACACAGCACAGGTTTTTGCACTATGTAGCAGATAAAAAATTCTTTACCCAGCTACGTGCCTAGCAGCTCAGAGCATTGTCATCTGAGCTACGAATAAACACCTAGTCACAGAACTTGTCTTTTGGATAGTCCTTGTACAATTATCAGCCTTCAGACCACAACCTTCTCAAGTGTCCACAGTCAAAGCCATATCAGTGAAGAATTCCCTCGACTCAGAGCAGAAAACCAGGAACATCCCCCGCCCCCCAAAAGAAAAAAAAAGGGAAAGAAAAGAAAAACGAAAATGCAGATAATTAGAATTCCTCCTTAAATCAGCACTGGCAAATCTCCATTGCACTCCTTATCTTCAGTTATTTTGTCTCCGAACTCTTCTCCAACTTCCTATTTCTAAAGCTCCATTGACTTAAAGCCTCTGAAGAACTGCTTTGGGGAACTCAACAAGACTAAAGCACACTTCTAAACATATTTCTGATTGGAAATGACCAGGTGGCTTAGAAGTTATCAAGAGATCAACCCAAAGCTTTTCACAGCAGATATATATATTTATACACACTGAATTTTGGGAAGTAGTATGCAAAGAAGTCAAGTGAATGTGAGTTAACATGACAGAAAGAATGAACACAGAATAGCTTTAAAAGTGGCAGAAAAGAGACTGAGGTTTGGACAGGAGACCTGGCCAAAGTGGCAGATTCTAGGGACCTGGTGGGGTAATCATAGCATCACTGCTTGAAATAACACAGACCAATGCATAAAGCTTTCCTGACATGAGCTTTCCCCAACTGGCCCTCAAAGGTTTGTACACTGCCAGGCGCCTGCTGCCTCACGTGAAAAACTTGACTAACCCACCAGAATAAAATTGCTGGAAGCCTTTGCATGTCAGGTAGCCAAAGACGGAGAAGGAAAGGATAAAATGGTTTGACTGGCTTCCTACATGGGGACCTGAGACAGTCCAATCTGACTCCAGAAGGTTGCATCATCACAGCTGTGTCTTACAGGGAAGCTCAAGAGTCCTTATTTTCCTTGAGAAGTCATATCTATCTGTCCTGCTCTTAAGGTTCAAGTCCAGATGAATCAGTTTACACTTAAATGTAGACCAATCCAGTCATTCTCCAAAAAATATTGTTAAATAAAAGCTAAATTTGATTAGCCAGGATGGGAAGCTTCATAATTACTCATTGAGGCATATATAATGGCCTGCCAGAACTCATGGATTATATCCCACTGAATCCTCAGAAATACCTACAGACAGAAACGTTTACCTTTTCAAGGAGAGCGAGGTAAGACATTTTGCACTGTACAAGATTTTTAAGACATATTTTGCAACATAGTAGTAGGAACAGGTTGACAAAACTTTTTTGTTATACACTTCAGTCACACTTACTGTTCTATCTATGCTGGCTTTTACTTAACAATTTTCGCTACTCCTGTAAAACTGCCAAAAAAGAAATCTTTCTTTCAATAGAGCCTAAATTGGGTCTTCAAATTGTTATACTCAGCAGTTACTGAGAAGTGAAAGAAATTAAATTTTGATCTTGGATTGAGGCAAAGTCAGGAGCACACAACAGGCTGCATACAAGGTGTTCTTCACAAAATGCCCAGAAATGAATATACCTGAAGTGTGTGTAGCTGAAAGCCAGAAGCAAAGACCTACATTTGATCTCCTGCTCTCAGTCCAAGCCATGGCTATTAATGGGAGCAAATTCAGGAACTAGAATGGTGGGAAGAGAGGTGAACAGATCCGCAAGGATACAGACTACACATCGTGTTTTATAAAACAAATCAGTGCTTTAAACTGTAGAAAGTAAGTTACAGACATAATGAACGTGTGACTTGACACAAAACATCAGAAAGTCCTGAAACAAAGACCTATGCCCACATTTGAGCTTTATGTGATTAATGGACAGCTTATGAACACAGCTTTGAAAAACAGCTTCTGCAAAATAAATATTTACTTATCACTAGGAATGCATATCCTACATGAGGGCCACAGCAATGAGGTAAACCATGTTCACCTGTGTTAAAAATAAGCCATTTTAAATTAATTCCTACTTCAGATAAAATTGCCATATGTTGGGAGTGAAAGGTTTTACAGGGAAAAAAAAATACTAAGGAGCTGGTCTAATACAGAAGAGCTGCTGAAAGTGCAAGGTCAGGTGGCTGGGATGCTATGCAGCTGAGGCCAAAAAGCTTACTGAAGTTTTCTTCTGAACTGCTCTCTTCAGCGAAAGCAAAAATCAAAACTGTCATATTATTCTCTAACTCTGTTACATTGATGCATTCAGGCTCTTGTGTGCAATTCAGTTTAAATTACCTCCTAAAATAAGGACTTGACTTTCAGACTATGCATGCTAAGTAAGCTACTCCTCAAGAACTCAAGAAAAGAAGGAAACATTCAATTATGCCTATTCTGTGAAAAAAGAACGTACCTTTCTAAATCTGACATGTGGAATAATTTTCTAACAATAATAGTCACTTTGAGACCACAGCTTTGTCTCCTGGGTCAGACTGATGTGTTCTGTTTGCTCCACTTGAAAACTAAGCAAAAGAACTTTAAAGGCTTTGATTGAGTTTTTAATATGTATGTTTATTTTTGTTCCATAATCAAAATAGCTGGGTACATACTAAAGGAACAACCTATTAAAAAAATTACTACCCAGGGAAGCCATCCACCAGATTCAACTTTCTTTTAATATGTACCTAACATAAATTCTACCGTATTACCAGTTTTTCACCAGGTCAAATAGCTGGGAGGAAAATGTTTCTGATGGGAGAAATGGATGACCACAGCAGAA
Organism: Burhinus oedicnemus; assembly: GCA_008921705.1. Classification (NCBI taxonomy): domain Eukaryota; kingdom Metazoa; phylum Chordata; class Aves; order Charadriiformes; family Burhinidae; genus Burhinus; species Burhinus oedicnemus. Next base: position 1,167,066 of record VFFE01007226.1, read on the forward strand.
GAGGACAGGAAAACTAAATTAGCAAGAAGAGGAAAGAATGAACCAAAGCAACAACAAGGAGGAACTTTCCCTATTTTTTCCCACCTCAGACCGACAGTTTTAGTTTCCAATTCTTTTATCTTTCTACTTCTGAAGTTATGGATTCCTCAGTTCTCCTCCCCTCTTCCTTTCCATCTTCTTATCTTTGCCCAAGTCCACTTCTTCCATTCCCACAAGCCCTCCTAAGCAGTCACAACAAAATCAATGACAAAACCACCATTAAACAGAATCTTACTTGAAACTTCAGATAGTTTTTCAAAGTACACCATACACAGCAATAACATTCAGTCTTTCAAAGTATGTAAGATAAAGTATCGACTTAACTCCCAAGCACAATACAAGATATTAGTCATGAACTACAAACACTTTTTATCATATATGGTCTTCCTTTTTCTCTACTTCAGCTCACATATCTGAACAAATGGCTTGTTTAGTTTTTGAGATTTTTTTTCCTTTACCCCTGAATATCTCAAGACTGGACATTCTCCATGGAAGACAGTGCAATTTGCTGTCCTAATTTATGTCACAGAGCAAAAAATGGATTGACTCCTTGGGTCTATATCCCCTGGCTCTGCCTGCAAGGCTCCAGTACTGCTCTTTCTGTTCTGTGTGAGTAAAAGCAAACTCTGATTCCTTTCCTAATGTTTTGTTCATTCAGGCAAAGTTGGATTTTGAGGTTTTCGTTCTTTTAATATCTTTTAATACTGTTAAATCTCCCTAGACATTGCAGCCATGTAGATTTGAAAGAAATAAAAGCTATAAAGAAATACATGAGGGGCTGCCACTTGGCTGAAAGACCAAGTCTACAGTACAGTTCAAAAATTCAATTACACATCTCATTTTTTCAGGGGTATAAGTACAGCTGGACAAATTCACTCCATATATATTCATTGCCCCCAGATGGAACTTCCCTGGCAAAATTTCACCAATACCAAAGTTGACTGTTTATTGTCTTACAAAATGGTCGTTTCTTCAAGAACAACAGGCAGAGCAAGGAACAAGAACACAAAGACCATCACAATGTGATACAATCTTCAAGAGATTAAGACATCCTCAAAAGATACAGAGGCAGCAGCTTATGTATCATAGCGCAGGATGCTATTAGCACCTCTTTGATATTCCTGTTCAAAAATCACAACAGCCAGGCCACCTGTATATATTAAAAGGTTAAAAACTGCGTTCAGCTGATGGCAGCACAGTCTCATGGTTACTCTGAAAGCCCGACACTGCATAGTAAATTCAACTTTTACAGGCAGGGACTGACACCACGTTTTGTGTTGCTACAGCACCTACCATAAAGAAACCTTGGGCTCATGACTGGGGTTCCTTGGCTCTACAACATACGAAAAAAATAGACAGATAAGATTTATGATTTAACAACTACACTCTTTGCCACAAAGACATTAATTGGAAGAAACTCATGAAAAGCCTCATGATCACATAGGCATCACTTGCCTTATAACTGGAGTTGGGATAATAGTCCTTCCTTTCCTCAAATGATTTAGGTGAGACACGTAATAAATGTAAAACATTAAATTTCAAAATCTCTCTGTCCATAGTAGTTCAGCGTTCTGATGGTACAGGTATAAAAAGATTTCATACTGAAGTGCAGCATATATACTCCAATACAATGAACTCCAACATAATCCCACTACAGTGTTTCATGGCAGTTCTGACAAGGTTCCAGATACACACAATTAATTTATTTCAAAAAATCACAACATGGAAAATCCAGGTGTACCTAAACATATCGTCATGTAGCACAGGATGGAAAAATCTTTGTTCAGAAGCAGTACCCCAAGTTTTCCTTTCTTCTCACTAGAGAACTACTCCACCAGTCCTGTGCTACAACAGTTTGAAGGACGTTTCTCACTTTTACTCACAAAGGGCTCTTCAAAGTGTGACTGGCTTCCCAAGCCATGCCTGCTTATTGAACTCCCATCTGAAAAATTCAACCGTTGCATGTTCCTGGGCAAAATAATTTCTGTCAATAGGTCTCATGCTATTCAAAGACATGGGTGTGTTTTAAATATATAATTACAGGAAGGAAGTAGTATATGAGATCAGACACTACCAAGCAGACAATGTCACAAACGGACCCTCTTGCATTTCTCTCTACATTCCTCCTGAGTATACTGTTTCCAGCTGGCATTTGTCAACCTGGCCACCTGCAAATATCTTTATCTGCACCTATAATATACCTATGGATGCTCAACCAGTCTCCTGGTACATTTTGTACAGAAGGTATGCATAAAAGGGATAGTACACAACTGTAGCATTAACGGACATCTCAGGAAACTCAGTTTTGTGTCTCAGGAAAAGGCATTGTGACCCATGACCTGCTTTTCTGCCTGGGCCTAAAATCTCCTCTGTTTCCTCTCTCGTCCGTGTTCCCAGGAACACCAAGATGGAGCAAAACCTGAACTTACAAATGAGTTTCTTTAGCTTGTAGTGCACTGCTTGACTTCCATGCAGCCGCAACCCTTTGAACTGCATCACCTGGGAAAGGACTTGAGCTGTGCCTAACCCCGTGCCTGCTCAGTGACCCCATGGAATGGCACTGCCATGCCCAGCACTCTTCTGGGGCAGGAACTGAAGGGCTTCCCTTAAGGCTAAAGAGTTCTCCCTCCTACTCAGTTCATCTTTTGAAATTGTACCTGGTCATTATCAACTTGATGGCTATTAATGTATTATTCTCTTTGGATCTGGGGAGACTTCCAAGTGGAAGCAGACATATCTGCAAGAAGTCGCTGAGCAGAAGCCTAATTCTGGGGGACGCCGTTGGCTACTTCACACATTGCTAGATATCTGGTCTAAGTCAGTCCTTTCAGCTCTACTGTAAATGGCGAGAGACAATCACAAATAATTATTCACTCTATCATAAGACATGTATGGACAAAACACTTAACTTTCAGACAGATAATCAGGTAAATCAGATTAGATGATTTTGACCCTATGTGCCCATTCTAGCTTCAATTTTTATCATGAAATAAGCATTCCTGTATAATTACAAGGAAGAGAAAAAAAAAATCTTTCATCTCAGAGTAATCACCACACATTAATTTCTCTTCTGGATTTCTTTCTCAGATTTCTTTTAATTAGTTTCATCATTTCTAGTAACCTCTTTCATGATTTAGGAACTCATATGACACAAATACAATGGAAATTATGTTTTGAGTACTCTCCTGTCCTTATCTCCCTCTTCCTGCACTGCACAAAGTGCCTATAGCCACTTTTTAAAAATTTATCATTTATTTCATTTATTTCAACTCATCTTATTCACCAGTAATACTAAAGGATCACAGCCAGACCTCCATGCTCTTTTTGATTATGAGTAGAACATTAACTAGTTAGAGCCTATTTTTAAAATTAACCCACCATCTCCATATGAAGCAGGTGAAAATAAAATACTGAAGGGGAAGTAATTGTTCCTTAAAGTTCAAATTAACTCTCTTTCCTCTACTTCCTAATTTGTGTGAAATTCTTGAGTTGTGGCAGCAGCACATTTATCTCTGAAAAATAACGATTTCTTAAAAAGTGACAAATTGTATTACAATTCGGTATAAAGCGGTTGAAGCAGTTTCACACAGTACAGTATTAGCAGCTTCTAGACTATTGCAGTTGGAAGAAACATAACATTGTGAAGTCCCATTTAAACTATACAAGAAAAGCTTAGGGAAAGACACAAGGAGAGGTTTCGCTTGAGGTCCTTGAAATAATTTGTCAAGTCCCTGAGTTGTATATTTTGCAGAGGCTTCTTGCCCTCTCTCACTGTGCAGCTGACATGTAAAAAGATGATGGAAATAGATGCAGAAGCAATAAAATATACAAGCAATACAGATTATGCTCTGCAATTCTTTCTAGCAAAATAGCATGACTACAACAACCCTACAGTAAATGAAATCAACAGAAAAGGAAAAGAATCCTACAAGAACTTGCTTTTCCCTCAGGGACTAATATCTTAGCAAGATATCATTGCTATGTTATACGTTCAAAATTCAGTTTATATGTAGTCATTCAATGTACATTCTTAAATCACTCTTTTATGCTATCTATCTCTAATGACATTTCCTAGCAAAGTGTATCAATAGCAAAATATTCCATGTTACATGCAAGGCCATTTTCCCAGATATGAGGGGCATCCAGGGAAGTAAATGCTTTGCTAAAATGAAAACCAAAATATTACCTTATTAGACAACAGCATTGTGTCCCCAATAGAGTGAACTGGTAAAATTTGTTTTTCTTTGGAAAGCTTGAAGAGATTCTTCTTAACTGTGTACCTTTTTATCAGCAAAAGGTCTGTGTCAGCCTAATTCCAGCAGCCAGAAGTTGGTTCTGCTGGTATGAAGTACATCTACAGCACACCTACACTGGCCGACCTCTCCTATCCTGGGCTGGGGAGTGACACCTACACACAAGGTGTGTGTTACAGCAGATTATGTGGTACACTAAGTTATTGTCAATAACACTGGTTATTGTATAGGTACATATAGGTATATGTATTGTATAGGTACATATAGGTATATGTATTGTATAGAACAGTTTACTCCCTTACACAGGGACCAATAGCACAGCACAAAACAGAACAGCTTTATTTACCTTTGAAGGAGGAGGGAATTTCCTCAGAAAAGATATTCAAAGAAGGCAAAGACTGCCACATAAAGCACTCCAACTTCCACAGCTGCTTGAAAAAAATCACGATTCTCCCACTACGTTCACATAAAGTCTCAATTATATCTAATATTTTGTACGCGTAATAATTATAGAGGTATACACACAGAGAATTACTCTACAAAGCTTGTAATTATATTACACTGATGAATCATAAGAATGTGATGATATACAACAGAATATCTCCATTTTTCAGTTTTCAATTTAAAACAACCAGGAAATGGCCCACAAAAGTGAGCCTTAATACAACAGTTGGTGTTTCAATGAAATCTTCAGACATTCTGAAATGCTAGAATTAAGGTTGCCTGTGGAACACTAAGATACTTTCATCTTAGAAATACATTACGATGCTGTCTTCAATGAGACAAACACGTATTAATCTTTCCACAAGACTTTGTCCTGTTCAACACAGAAAAGAGGCAATGGTTAACGAACCCTGCTTGCGTTCCTTGCATTGCTGAACATGTACCCTAAGTGCCTTACGCACTGAGCAATATTCAAGCAGAGCTCTAAAGAGACTTTCTTTCTTTTACGAGCTTCCCAATGAAGCATTCAGTTCCACAATATTTAAATGCTTGAAATATATTAAGGACTTTTCTTTCTTCTTCCACACATCTCGGTGAGTTGAGGAAGTATTGCTATCTCCCGTATTGCAGACTAGGAACTTGGGTACAGAGACTTTAAGATCAAAAGCATCTATTAATTTTGCTCCCAATCTGAGATACCTGGGACCTGATGTTTCTGAGCATCAAGCATTACACGGTGTTTAATATGTTCAAAGTACAGCTCCCTATTACTACAGCTGCAGCTGTGAGCGCTCAACACTACGTGCAAATCAGACCCCAGGGTCTCAAGTCAGGCACTGAGACAACAAAAAGCACACTGTTAGGGGTCACATGCAAAAAGTTTGAGTTAGGAGATGTTCCCACACTCAACTAGGAACAGAAGGAAGAGAAGGCAGGGCAGCGTTCTGTGCACACTGTCCTTTCCTGCTGTCATTAGACACCCTTTTCATGCTTTCCAACTACTCCGTTAGTGAGGCAGAGGCTTGCAAGCACAGCATCCTCCACCCAGCAGTCCCAATTCATCCACAGAAGAACGATCATCCTGGAAACTGAATCACATAGCAGTCTTTCACAGGAGAAGAAGTAAACTTAGCAATGTCCTTTGCCTCCTAAACTGCCACCCACCCCCCACCTTGCTCCTCCCAGGACTCCGGCTTCCCAACCAAGAAGGTTTCTCTCTCTCTCTTGCCAGAATGCAGCATGGAGGTTTCGAGGGAGCGAGCCTCCTGCATCCTGGAAAGGTGTTGATGGATGCCTACAGCCCCGGACTGAACTGCAGAGAGCTTGACTCAGCCTGTGCCCAGCTCAGGGTGAACGCTGGACAAGTTCAGCTGACAGCAAGTCATGGTACCACTGAGCCTGCATTAACTGCAAGTTCCCAGAGGAAGCCAGAACTAAATAAACTCCCGTGGATAAAGGCGTCTGAACCCTTCACCCAAGTAGTGCTCTATCTTACTCACAGGCATAGCCTCTAAGAAAGACAGTACTCTTTACTAAACACAGTTGTATGCATTTTTTCCCCCTCACGAAACAACAGCCTCCTTCAATGAGCAGTCAAAACTGTAAATAAGGTGGGCTAAAGATATAATTAGACTCGATTAGAAGTTGACTGAAAACTACAGGAGTATATAATCTGAAGACCACTGAAGACAACAGAGAAAAAAAAAAACCAAATGACACAGACTTCAGTAAGGTATAGGAAAGTTTCTTTCTCACCAAGCACCATCTTGTTCCATGCATGGGGCAGATGCGCGGAAGACAGACCACTGTCATGGTGGGGAAAGAGAGACAGGCTCAGGTGTGTAATTGGAGTGTGTGTGTACCTCAATGGGAAAGATCTGAGCTTCACTCAGTGCGTTTTGTATCTTCCTCATGGACTATATGAATAGAAATATTCTGATATACATACAACATAAATGAAAGGTTACTGCTTTGATTACATGGTATTTTAATTCGTTGTAAAAATATTTAAAGGAATTAAAAGAGAAGACTATTAATCTGCTTTTCTTTCTGGAGGAATGAATATATTAAGAAAAATAATTTCACTTGTTCAGTTGAAAAACTGCAATTTAAACCCCCTTATTAAAGAGATTCCTTTCTCAGAAAAAGTCACTAGTTCTCTAACTAATGTTCCTTTTTCACAGTCGGTAATTAATCTGTTGCTATGCACTGAAGTTAATTTTGGAAAGGTAATGCCACTAACACTTAAAGAAATGAATGATAAAAGAAATGTTAGACCCCCTGATTCTATAATTCCTATATAATGACAATTAATGAAATACTATTTTCCACTGGGAATTTTTTTAAGTGCTAGATAAAGAGGCTGATGTGCTCCTAAGATTTAGACTCATGATCAAATTGTGTCTCTTATAGCTATCAGAAATATAACTAAAGGAAGACTCTTCCTAGAAAATAAACCTACAGATAGTTTTTCATTACATCTTGTTTCCTTTACAGTTTGAAAGTTGACAGCAATTGCTATAGAAACTCATAACTGTGCCTGGTAATTTTTACTCTGCACTCACTCAGAGAAGTCCATGCTGAATATCAGTCCCACTTGTCAATAGAGGAGAATCTGAAATATATTAACATTTAGTTTTACAGGACAGATAGTAATTGGGTTGTTATTTTGTCACTGTGTAAATTTTCAGTGACCTTTCCAGAAAAGAAATAACAAGTCAATAAAAACTGTTTCTTCTTGACTTTCTTCACCATCTTTTTAATTTTATTTTTTTTTAAACAGGCATCTGAAAGTTCTTAATCCCTTTCCAACTACATACAGTTTCTTTTTTTTTTTTTTATATAGAAAGTATAAATAAGGCGGTTATATTCTTTCTTTGCGTTTTACTTTAATGGAGGTTTTCTAAGTTGTTACCTCAACTAACATATTCCGTATTTACAATAAATAACATCAGGTTTTCCAGCACAAAATATCCTAAGAATTCATTCACCTCCTCACCCTCTCCCTCTCCCAGGAAATGGAGAAAGAAAACACAATGAAATGAAACCATAGAGGGCCAGCTTTCAGCAGCTAATGCACATTTATGCATCTTGTAAAGAACTATCTGAACACACATAATCAGTTTATCTACATATGCCCACTGAACTTACTGGATGACAGGATTTGTAAATACGACTTGTATCAGCATAACTGTGGCTAAAGATTGAATCAGCCCAAATCCTATTACTTGCTCTGCACTCTACCACCATACACTTGACATCCTTTCCCTCCAGCGAGCAAGGGGTCTTGCTAATATTAAAGACAATGCAAACCCACAGCCATTTTAAAATGTGGCATGGCCAGCTCTAGGAATACTCTGCCTCTTTCCTGAAAGCAAAAGAAGATTGAACACAAATGCACACAGCACGGGAAGCAAACAGGAGAAATTAAAAGTCTAAGTGCAGTTGCAGAGCCATGACCTCACTGGGATTAGACATGGTGGAACAGCTCGTTTTACTGGAGTGATAGATGGGTACAGTTTTTTTTGGGAAAGATTTAAAACTTGACTGAACAAAGCCCTGGGCAACTTGTTCAGCCTGGACTTGCTTTGATCAGGGGCTTGGACCACAGACCTCTGGAGGTTCCCACCCCCCACTACATCCTAGGAACTGACAAGGAAAATGAAATTGTGATGATTCTGTTGAGTTTATAATATTTTAATACCAAGTCATGCCTGTGCAACTGTGATTGTGGCTGTGTGTGTGAGAGATTCTTTGCAGGAAAATCATGTTCAATCTGCTAAGGAAAAAGCCCAAAACACTAATCTCAACAGAAAACTCCATATATGGCTATTACACAGGATTTCAGTGGGCTTAAAAAATAAAATGAGCCTGGAAGACTGTATCGTAACATTGCTAAAAAAATGGAGGTAAAACATGACAGCGTGATATTCTTTCTTAATAGATTACATTTTAAACTAACACACTCTGAGATCATTTACATGCAAACTCCCCATCAATTCTTTCTGCAGTGAATGGTTGAGCATGTAATTTTGCGTAGATAAACTGCATGCTTTTTACACAGCAACATTTTAAATAGCATCTTTGGCTTACCCTCCTTATGAAACCACAATCAGAAGAACTTCAAGGCATAGTGGACAAACTATTTAATATTTAACACAGCTCTTGGGATTATGGCATCACTTCACAGATGAGAAAGATAAGGGCTCTGATATCTCCTTTAAGAACTGTCTGCTATCTGGGTGCCCATCCCTGGTCTTTGGGGGATTGTGAGACCTAACAAGCTCCTGCCATACAGGTTCTGCAAACTGGCTATTAATTTACGATACATTCAAAGAACTCTTAGTCTTGCAACCCATCACTCAATAGGGTAGGGTTTTTTTTAAATTAAAACAAAACTCCACACATGCACTCACATACCCCTTGAAGAATATTGCAGTGGGATGCTTACAGTCAATGAAATAAAAATGTGAGATTTTAGGGATTCCCACAAGTTACTAAAGATACAAGATGTCCAATTACACAAGACACTAAACTTTGCATAGGATTAGCTAACATGGTGAACTGCTCAGCTTCACATCCTATAAAATCTAGGCAATCCCTGCAAATAATGTTAAATAGTATTTTTTGCCTTCTCTCCTTAGATCTTTACAAATTGTTATTTGGATTTTACTTTAATATTTTGGAACCAGAAACCTCTGCCAGGAATACAATACTTCACATCATAATCCTGATATAAATCATCATTCACGCAAATCAAACAAACAAAAACTCCAGGTCCTCTCAGTTGTTCAGCAACCACTGCCTTGACTTTGATGCTACAATTTCATTAAATGTTCTAGTTCTGAAACTCTCACATCACTGACAGCAGCTAAACTTCTGCTACCAAAAAAAAAAACACATAAAAGGATATGTCCAAACATATACCGAAAAAGCAAATTTAAAAAAAAGACAAAGCAATGCATGCTTTTGTGGTTAAATTCCCTTGACATTTCTATAATCTTGTTATTACAGTCTGTAAGAAAAAAGAAAAAAAGCCTTTAAAGGCACCCAGATACTAATTAGCAATGCCATGTTTAAGTATCTATTCGTTACTTGGAAGCTGGCCATTTCTGTACCATGCAGTGAGATTGAATTGAAATTAAATATAAGAAATAGTAGGAATTATCAAATCAACGCACAGGTATGTAAAGCCAGCTAGACCAAAGGGGATTACATGCTGCAACTCCTCCATTACTAATAAGGGATTTCAAAATTGATAATACGAAGCAGGAAACTCCCCTACAAGTCAACCTCACCATCTGGCTTATCCCAAACCCAAAGGGAATTAAACAATAAAAGACAATAATTTTCCAACAGTGATGCAGCAGTGCAGAGTGGAAGACAAGAACCAGCCACAGCCTAGAGACTAATGTTTATGAAGGATTTTATAGCACAGTTCTTTATATTTTCTAGCAAACATCAAGCCTTAGGGAAGTACTACAATTAACATTGTCTTAGAAATGATGAAATTTGAAGCGTACTAGTCATTTCCTCAAAGAAACCAAATCATTAACTAAATGAATGACACAGCTCAGAATTATTCATTTCTAGAATTGATGTCTGAATCATGAAAATACACTTCAACAGAAGTTTCTGTACTCTGCTCCAATTTTGTGAAGCTTCTGAACTTCCAAATGTATTAAATTCTACACAATCATGCTGCATTAACAGAATCTTAATTATACAGTTTTAAATTACTTCATCTAATCAATTACCTGCTCATACTTGTTTGTGAGGAATTTGTTATGACCAACTAAAAACAAGTAAAATCCAGGACATGCATTTAAAATTCTTAAATAGTCCATTTTATCAGAAGACACCGAGACTGTAAAACTTCCTTGCTCTATACATCAAGATTAGCCATATACGAAAAAGCTACACTTAATAAAATACATGATTGCAAGTGTGCAATATACTATATATATGGGAAAATAAGCATCATCAAGTTTTGCCTTGCCAGCTAACTGCTAAGCATTCCTGGCTAGAAAGAAAGATATGCAATATTTGGTTATCACACTTGTCTACTGTAGGTTTTTCCTATGTTTCTCTGATACAAATATTACTGGTCACAAGATAGAACAGCGACATGAACCACGGCTCAACTGGACCATAGAACTTGCTAACTTTCCTTTCACCGTCTCTTTTTCATTAAGATGTTTTTAAAATATGCATACCTCTAAGAATGCAAACCACAAAATACTAGAAAATCATTCTAGTTGCACAGGCATGACTTGGTATTAAAATATTATAAACTCAACAGAACCATCACAATTTCATTTTCCTTGTCAGTTCATAGGATGTATTGTGCACCAGTTGCATGTAATTATATGAGGTTTTTAGCTTCTGAGCACTGTTTTCATCATGGTTGCCTGCTCTCCTGAACAATTTAAAATGTCATCAGCCATTAAAATACAACCAGATTAATCAAGGTGTCCTTGGATAATTATCACATGAAGTTTGCACATATGTTAACATAAACTTTCTTTCTACAAAATGTATGTAATTCCCCCAAGTCAGATAAAATAGGATATGTTCTGAGGCATAGATGCTTAAATGAATGTAAATCTTTCCTACTTTTTGTTGTCACAATAGAAACAGAAGCTCTTCTGACAAACTCTAAGAAAGAATCACCATCAGCAGCATATTTCAGTACGTATTCATTTTGAGTTCTCAAAAATCAAATGAGTGTCCCTTGGAAGACAGTGCTGAAGGGCAAAGGTGCCCAGGAAGGCTAGTCATACTTTAAGCAGGAACTCTTAAAAGCACAGGAGAAGGCCATCCCATGTTCTGAAATATGAGCCGACAGGGAAGAAGACTGGCCTGGCTAAATAGAGAGCTTTGGCTGGACCTCAGGAACAAAAGCAGAATTTACATTCTTTGGAAAAGGGGTTTGGCAACTTACAAGGAATACCAAGATGTAGCGAAGCTATGCAGGGGGAAAATTAGAAGGGCCAAAGCCCAAGCAGAAGTCAGCTTGGCCACTGCGGTTAAAGATAATAAGAAGAGGTTCTTTCAGTATATCAACAGAAAAAGGAAGACTAGGGAAGATGTAGACCCACTGATGAATGAGATCAGCACCCTAGTGGTGGAAGACATAGAGAAGGCGGAGTTACTGAATACCTTCTTTTCTTTGGTCTTCACTGCTAAAGCTGTCCCTCATGAATCCCAGACCCTGGAGGCAAGGGGGAAGGGCTGGAGAGAGGAAGATTTTCCCTCAGTTGAGGAGGACTGGGTTAGAGACCACTTGGCCAAGCTGGACACCCATAAGTCCATGGGCCCTGATGGGATGCACCCGCGAGTGCTGAGAGAGCTGGCAGATGCTATTGCTAGACCACTCTCCATCATCTTTGGAAGGTCACGGGGAACAGGAGAGGTGCCTGAGGACTGGAGGAAGGCCGACATCGCTCCAAGCTTCAAGAAGGGCAAGAAAGAGGACCCAGGGAACTACAGGCCGGATAGTCTCACCTCTGTCCCTGGGAAGGTTATGGAGCGACTCATTCTGGATATCATCTCCAAACATGTTGACTAACAGGAAGTTATTGGAAGTGGTCAACAGGAATTTACCAAGGGTAAATCATGCTTGACCAATCTGATATCCTTCTATGATGTTATAACTGGTTGGCTGGATGAGGGGAGAGCAGGAGATGTCATCTACCTTGGCTTCAGCAAGGCTTTTGACACTGTCTCCCATAACATCCTCATTAGGCAGCTGAGGAAGTGTTAGCTGGATGAGGAGGCAGCAAGGTGGATTGAGAGCTGGCTCTGTGGCAGAACTCAGAGGGTTGTGATTAATGGAGCAGTGTCAAGCTGGAGGCCTGTAACCAGTGGTGTCCCCCAGGGGTCAATACTTGGTCCAATCTTGTTCAATATATATTCCTCAATAAGCTAGATGAGGGGACAGAGTGTATCCTCAGCAAGTTCACTGATGATACCAAACTGGGAGGGGTGGCTGACGCTCCAGAGGGCCGCGCTGCCATCCAGCGTGAGATGGACAGGCTGGAGTGCTGGGCAGAGAAGAACCAATAGGCACCAATATAGGCTAGCGGTGGACCTGCTGGAAAGCAGTTCTGAGGAGAAGGATCTGGGGG
>VFFE01007226.1:1189924-1240063 GCA_008921705.1 Burhinus oedicnemus
CACCTCCCTTATGAGGAAAGGCTGAGAGAGCTGGGACTCTTTAGCCTGGAGAAGAGAAGGCTGAGGGGAGACCTTATTCTTGCTTAGAAGTATCTAAAGGGTGGGTTGAAGGAGGATGGAGGCAGACTCTTTTCAGTGGTTCCCAGTGACAGGACGAGGGGAAACGGGCACAAGTTGCATCCCAGGAAGTTCCATTCAAACCTAAGAAAAAACTTGTTTACAGTGAGGGTGACAGAGCACTGGAACAGGCTGCCCAGGGAGGTTGTGGAGTCCCCTTCTCTGGAGCTTTTCAAGACCCGCCTGGATGCAGTCCTGAGTAATGTGCTCTAGGCAATCCTGCGTCAGCAGGGGAGTTGGACTAGATGAGCTCTAAAGCTCCCTTCAAAAAAAAAAAAAAAAAAAAAAAAAAAAAAAAAAAAAAAAAAAAAAAAAAAAAAAAAAAAAAAAGAAGAAAGTCATAATTTGACACTGCCTATGACAAGCATGAAACATTCAAAACCAGAAGCAGTCTTCTTCCAGCATGAAGCTTGAGAAAGTGGTCCTGATTATTGCTTACTGGTGGAGATTTTACTCCACAAATGTGACATCATGTATTAACATCCTAAATTGTCCCCAGCAGTTTGGTAGAAGGCATGCCTACCAATACATGAAATCACCACAACTTGGGCTGGATCAAGGAGACACCCCAAAAGTATGCTAGCCCACTGTGAAGAATAAGCTGCTTGGAATTGCTACTTCATCAACTCATGTAGAAATCAGGAGAGATAAAAATACAAGGATCACAAAGAGAATAATCTATGCTGTCTAGGTAAACATAAAAACACTGGAACAGGAAGAAGCAGAATTGCATATAGGTGACACAATAAAACAGATTCTGTCTGACAACTAAACTTCATTTTTTGGTGTCAGAAAAAGATTACTCCTGTACTCCTAAAGCTGAGGGTTTATTCTGGCAAGCATTCTTACTGATGAACACTGCTTTGGAAAACCATGCCTTGTTCTGGTTGTAGTCGATGATTTATGCTTTTATGGAAGGAACTATGGAAAACAAATAGAAGATCAAAGGAAATCTTTGACATCTTTATGATTGTCTTTGGAGTTTCAGAGCATGCCTCCCTTAATTCCCTACTAACTTTGGAAACCACTTAATGTAATGATTTTGCTGATGGCAGCATGTGTGAAACTATATTAAGCTTGAAAATACATCTCTTTGATGAATGAAAGGAGACCCTGAAGTGCTAATTCCTCCAGCACTATTTTCTTCTCATTTACCATTCTTCAAGAAGCTGACTGAACAGTAGCTAGGAAAAAACTGAGTTGTATCACTCTGCAATTCACATTCAGGAAGTGTTTGTGGGATAACAGCTTGCTTTACACATTCTCATTGTTTTATTAACACAAACTTTTTAAAAACTAAGTATGGCCATTAGAACTCAGTTTCCCTTTTCACCATTTCCTGAATTTAGTTACAAAATGTAAACACTGTATGTGGGCTTTCTTCAGTCTGGGGATTCATTTGCAAGTCCAGTCCTTTGCCAGCACAAAGGTAACTTCTTTTGCATGTGGCAATGCTTCATAAAACACACCATCTGGAAAACTGAAAGTTGCACCTACCACTTTGTATCATTATTACACTTGGGAGTTCCGGGATACAAAAAGACAAAGACCTGTTCGTAAGAAGTACAAAAATGGGAGTGAAGAGCACAGTGTCTGTCCCAAACTCGGTTTCGCTCATCACCAAGACAAAGGTCAACCTAGCACAGCAAGACTAAAACAAACAGCAGCTACTGCGCATTCTTTCTTTGAAAGATACGACAACTATTACAGCCTCTTCTGCTCAACAGCTACATAAATCTAAGTAATTAAGGAGGTAAGAAGATCCCTTTCTGTAGCAGTTTGTAGTTTTGATTCTCTTCAGTTAAGAAAAAAAAAAAACCCAGAACAGGCAGATACAAACCAGGAAACCTGAGTCCCTTCATTTCTGAGTGGAGAGAATAAGAATGGGAAGAAAAAAAGTCAAAATAATCCTCTGAAAAGACAGTATTCATCATTTCAAATGAAACAGCCCCTCTAGGTTCAGCAAATTCATCACAACTTACCTGCTCAAACTGTCCACCTAGAGCTGGCAACCTTCTTTATACTGGGATGCTAAAAGAAGCCTGCTTGTTAAGTCCTCCCTACAACATATTCCTTGTCTTTTTACCGTAACCATAGCCCAGAATAACAATTTCAGATGCAGGACACACGTTAAAACACATCTTGCAGCACGTACACACAGTGTCATGTATATGGCTCAGGCTTTACTCCTTCACAGCTTTTATTCTGCAGATTGAACTTTGCTTCTAAGAAGCACAGGATCTAGGATGAATAAATCCTAGTTCTAGAAACACTTCTGCACAGTAAGAACTAAGCTGTTTCAAATCTCTAATCCAGAAAAAAACCAAAATAGTTTTCTATGCTGCCAGCTCACTTAGTTTCACCAAGTCTTTCTATATTTAGCAGACTTGTTTGGCTTTTACCCCCCAGATTCTGACATGAGAATCTACACCTTTCAGAAGTTTAAGAAGTAATGTTTAACTCTTGTGGCTGTGTAAAAATATGGCTTAGAAGCAGAACCAAAGAAAATCAAACCCACACCTGGCATTTTAAAGCATCTTTTTTAAAATGCTCGGCATCATCTGCGATGTCTTCAACTACAGCTAGCATTGCTTCTAGTGAGAACAAAACGCCTCTATGCAACTTAAATGGCTCTGTGCAAATGCATGTAGCATGGGGAACATGCAAGAGGAGTTAGAGATGTGCGCACGTCTGCAAGACTATGATCTAATTGGCAACGCAGAGACACGGTGGGGTGGCTCCTATGACTGCAGTGTTGAAACGGACGGACACAGGCTTTTCACGAAGGACAAGCAGAGGAGACGAGGAGGGGATGTCGCCCTTTATGTCAAGGACCAGCTGGAGTGCATGGAGCTCTGCCTGGGGATGGATGAGGAGGTGACTAAGAGCATATGGGTCAAGATTAAAGGGAGGGCAGGGGCAGGTGATGTTACAGTGGGTGTCTGCTACAGGCCACCTGACCAGGAGGACTGAACGGATGAGGCCCTCTATAGACAAATAGGTTCACAAGCCCTGGTCCTCATGGGGGACTTCAAACACCCCGATATCTATTGGAAGGACAACACAGCAGGATAAGCAATCCAGGAGGTTCCTGGAATACGTTGATGATAACTTCCTTCTCCAAGTGACAGAGGAGCCAATGAGGAGAGGTGCCATGCTGGACCTTGCTCTCACCAACAAGGAGGGACTGGTGGGGAATGTTACGCTCAAGGGCAGCCTTGGCTGCAGTGATCATGAGATGGTGGAGTTTGAGATCCTTAGGGCAGCGAGGAGGGTGCACAGTAAGTTTGCTACCCTGGACTTCAGGAGAGCAGACTTTGGCCTCTTCAGGGATCTGCTTGATGGGATACAGTGGGATAAAGCTCTGGAAGGAAGAAGGGCCCAAGAAAGCTGGCTAATATTCAAGGATCACCTCCACCAAGCTCAGGAGCGATGCATCCCAACAAAGAGGAAGTCAGGCAAAAACGCCAGGAGGCCTGCATGAATGAACAAGGAGATCCTGGACAATCTCAAACAGAAAAAGGAAGCCTACAGAGGGTGGAAGCAAGGACAAGTAGTCTGGGAGGAGTACAGAGAAGTTGTCTGAGCAGCCAGGGATCCGGTTAGGAAAGCTAAAGCCCAGATAGAGTTAAATCTGGCCAGGGGCATCAGGGGCAACAAGAAAGCCTTCTATAGGTATATCAGTGACAAAAGGAAGACTAGGGAAAATGCAGGCCCACTGAGGAAGGAAACAGGAGACCTGGTCACCCGGAACACAGACAAGGCTGAGGTACTCAAAAATTTTTTGCCTCGGTCTTCACTGGTAAGGGCTCTAACCACACTGTTCAAGTTGCAGAAGGCAAAGGCAGGGACTGGGAGAATGAGGTACTGCCCACTGTAGGAGAAGACTGGGTTCGAGATCAGCTGAGGAACCTGAAGGTGCACAAGTCCATGGGACCTGATGAGATTCATCTGCGGGTCCTAAGGGAACTGGCAGATGATGTTGCCAAGACACTGTCCGTCATATTTGAGAAGCTGTGGCGGTCTGGTTTAGTTCTCGCTGACTGGAAAAGTGGGAACATAACCCCCATTTTTAAAAAGGGAAAAAAAGGAAGACTGGGGAAACTACATGCTGGTCAGTCTCACCTCTGTGCCAAGCAAGATCATGGAGCAGATCCTCCTAGAAACTCTGCTAAGGCACATGGAAAATAAGGAGGTGATTGGTGGCAGCCAACATGGCTTCACTAAGGGCAAATCGTGCCTGACAAACTTGGTGGCCTTCTACAACAAGGTTACAGCCTTGGTGGATAAGGGGAGAGCAACAGATGTCATCTACCTGGACTCGTGCAAAGCATTTGACACTGTCCCGCATGATATCCTGGTCTCTAAATTGGAGAGACATGGATTTGATGGATGGACCACTCGGTGGATAAGGAACTGGCTGGATGGCTGCACTCAAAGAGTTGTGATCAACGGGTTGATGTCCAAGAGGTGAGCAGTGACAAGTGGTGTTCCTCAGGGATCAGTACTGGGACCGGTACTACTTAACATCTTTGTTGATGACATGGATGTTGGGATTGAGTGCACCCCCTCAGCAAGTTTGCCGACAATGCCAAGCTGTGTGGAGCGGTCAACGTGCTGGAGGGAAGGGATGCCATCCAGAGGGATCTGGACAGGCTTGAGAGGTGGGGCCGTGCCAACCTCATCAAGTTCAACAAGGCCAAGTGCAAGGTTCTGCATGTGGGTCAGGGCAATCCCATGCACAAATACAGGCTGGGCGGAGAGTGGATCCAGAGCAGCCCTGAGGACAGGGACTTGGGAGTGTTGGTAGATGAGAAGCTCAACATGAGCCGACAATGTGCACTCACAGCCCAGAAGGCCAACCGCATCCTGGGCTGCATCAAAAGAAGCATGGCCAGCAGGTCAAGGGAGGTGATTCTGCCCCTCTACTCTGCTCTCCTGAGACCCCACCTGGAATATTGTGTCCAGCTCTGGAGCCCCCAGCATAAGAAGGACATGGACCTGTTGGAGTGGGTGCAGAGGAGGGCCATGAAGATGATCAGAGGGTTAGAGCACCTCTGCTATGAGGACAGGCTGAGAGAGTTGGGGTTGTTCAGCCTGGAGAAGAGAAGGCTCCAGGCAGACCTTATAGCAGTCTTCCAGTATCTGAAAGGGGCCTCCAAGAAAGCTGGAGAGGGACTTTTTGCAAGGGCAGGTAGGACAAGGGGTAATGGCTTCAAACTGGAAGATTTAGATTAGATCTCAGGAAGGAATTTTTCACTCTGAGGGTGGTGAGGCACTGGAACAGGTTGCCCAGGGATGTTGTGGAGGCCCCATCCCTGGAAGTGTTCAAGGCCAGGTTGGATGAGGCTTTGAGCAACCAGGTCTAGTAGGAGGTGTCCTTGCCCATGGCAAGGGGGTTGGAACTAGATGATCTTTAAGGTCCCTTCCAATCTAAATCATTCTATGATTCTATGAAATCACTGCAAGGAGCTGGAAGAAGCTGTATGACCCAGGCATTAAGCTTCAATTAACAAGTTTCCTCCAAATACTAAAAATGCAAAAGAAAATTTTTCAGTGCCAATTTGCAGTAGTGAGCAAATTCAGAAACATTTGACATAGATTAAAAGTGAGCAATGTGGAAGCTATAAGAAATTTAGTATTAAAAACGCACTCAGGTTCTTAGGTTTTGAAATAAGGAACTAGCAGTGCCAGAGTTCTCTGCACTGAACTGAGGTTTTGAAAACATTAGAGCCAGCTAAATTGCACGCTTGGCAAATGGAGAGGGGAGCAAAGAGCAATACACAGAAACACACAGAGCTGTGAAGCTACTCCAGATCATGCTATAGACATCACTTCAACAAAGTGGCTGAAATAAGAGCCCCTTTCCTCTTCCAAAGGCCTGTTACCGGCATATTTTCCCAAGAAAAGGGACTTTAAGCACACATATGTGACAGTGCAACTTAATTGCTTGAGGCAGGTCTCAAGAAAATGCTAAATGGCTCTCAAGTGAGCCCAGACATTACCTTCCCCACTGCGCCCACAGTGAAATCATATAAAGTAAATATTGCATATGCTTTGCTAAAAAATGTTCAAGAAAATCCAGATACTGCAGGCAGTTCTGATTGTCTTTATTGCTGCAATGGCCTGGCTGAAAGAGATGTCCCACATGGGACTGCAGACCCATCTTCCTGAGCACGCCCATAAACAAATGCTAAGCACTCCAAGGAGGTTACAGTCTAAATAGATGAGAGGAAAGAAGCATTCTTAATCCCAGTTTTCAGATGAAGAATTGAGTCATAAAGTGATATAACACATGCTCCACAAAGACGGTCAGGCCCTTTCTATGTGCCTATGTACTACTGGACAGACCACAAAGGACCATTTATCTCTCAGTGTTCCATCATCCTCAGCTTTTAAGAAGTGCCTAGGAACCAAATTTCCCTCCCTTTACAGGAGCAAAATGGCTCCCACAGCTCCAGGGAACCAACTCCATTAGGCACAGAGCATCACAACACTCAAATACCGCAGGACGACTTGCCCTAAATGACCTAGACATAGTCACACAAGAAGGCAACAGCAGATCCAAGACTTCTTGACTCTCTACCCACAACACTGCTATGGTTTTTGTGCTGTTTCATGGGTAATGCTTGTCAGTCTTGCATATGTTAAAAATTATCTAGTACGCTGAGAGGGGACACAGGATATTGAAGATGCCATCACTTAGATGAGCTACAAATCAAAGTACTGTTTGTGTCCTTTAAAGATGGTGCACTTCAAGAAAGGTCAGGATAGTATAAAAAGAAAAAAATTACTTTTGCAGCATTACCTTCTGCTTTATTCTTTTGTCATTCTGCGTTTGTCCGACGCCATTGACATGTCCTGTTAAACAGCATTAACACTGCCAAAACATAGCCACAACCAACAATCTAAGAAAAAAAAGAAAATGCTTGTACTTACAGAGTATTTTAAGATCTGAAAAGATTATACAAAAAACCTCTTTGCTTATTTCCATAGCTGTGCTGATTTCTCTGCATGGAAAGGTAGAAAAAAATTCTAAAATAAATATTTCAAAATGAAGATGAATTAAAAAGTTAAGTATTCAGTGTTTTATGTTTTGTTGCTTTGGAGCTGCTTCTGCTGAGGGTTAAAATCCATAAACTTCAGTAGAATTACTGCTGATTTCCATGCATGCAAAATGAATAGGTACATGCAAGATTATCTTTGATCCCTCTGTTACTAAACATGACTATCATCTTCATCAAGAACACAAGAACTTCTGGATGCCATTCTGATAGTATTTTTAACTGCTTACAACCCAAGGAAAAAAGAAAAATCAGAAAAATAGCAAATTTGCTTTTTGAAAACCAAGCTGCATTAATTCAGCATATTATTTCTAAATTAGAGTCAACTTTGGCACGTTATGGGAAAATAGAAGGAAGAAAAGTAATTTGATTCCAAATGCAGCAACGTGAAATAAATTATTGGGTGGACAGATCTCTAAATACTGCATTAAAATGTTTATTAATTCTCTATTCTTGTTAAATACATAATGTAGTGACAAAAAGTTTTCTGATTATTTTTTTTTTTAAGAACATGTAATTCCTCAGATCCAAAACTTAGACAGATTGGTACATTATGCTGAGCATTTAAGAGATATTAAGGGAATTGAAAGAATTTTCAATGATGCTAGTGACATTCATTTTCAATGTTAATAACCTATTTACCATGATAGCAGCTTAATAAGCTTTTAACTGGCAGAAATGCAATATGGCATTATTATTAACATAATGAAGAAAAAAACCCCACAGTTCCTTGCCCTCATCATTTAGATATTTTTATTCTGTATTTCAGGGACATAATTAGGAGATATTCTCTCTCCTCTTTCCACCTATGCAGGAAAATTCCAGTCCGATTTGCTGGGATCTGAAATCTACTTGGGCAACCTGTCTGTCAACTTTGCAAACCTACGTTCCACAGTAGCCTTTTCTGTCTGTCTTTCACTCTGCACAAAACAACAAATACTAAATACCACTGTTATGATTTACTGACCATATAGGAAGCTCAAGCTATACAACGTAATAAGTCAAACCCTCTCCACTGGAATTAGAGGGTTCAACTCCTACCAGGTAAAAAGTCCACGTATCTTTGAAATCCTTATCTGTGTAACATGGCTGGATCCAGTCTCCACTTTTCTTGTGTGACTCACTCTTACTGTCTTATAAATCTTGTTGCAAAATGTGAAACCACAGGTAGCATCTCCGTAAGACGCTACCACCATTTACTTCACCAACGTGGACAGAATGCTCCATTTTACTGTAGGCAACCTATCATCTCCGCCAACTGTCTAAAACATCTCTGCCGTGAAGAAAAACCACTATACAGAAACCACTATATAAATTGCTTCCTTTCTTCATGTGACCAACAATAACATTTTCCCCTACTTGTTTTGTAGGTGCAACTCAGCACACATACCAGGTAGTGAATGCTTGAAGCGTTGTATGCCAAACGCTTCCTTAAACTGGAAAAGAAGTATCTTTCCTTGTCCTGTAAGTGCAATCACTTCATTTCACAAACATGTTTGGCAAGTAGTTCAGGACAGAACTAACACGGGTTCGTTCAAACTGAAATTTCAGTAGCCATATCTTAAAATTAAAAACATAAATCCAGACAACTTTAAAACATTTGTGCATTAAGCATTTGTATATCCTACCCACCTGTGCATTATACTGTTTTAATACTAGCTTAGAGTATTTCTAATTTTTTTTTTCCTTGAAGTTTTAGAACATGTTAGCATAATAAGTAAGGACATGATGAAAATTTCCTACTTGGAGAAGCTTGATGTGGAATGTTTTCTAATTGTTCTGCATCAGATTGTTTCTGAACATATTTTAAACGTACCAGTATTATTAACAAAAGGTATTCAGATGACAAACTCCCTTCACCAAGACCACCTGCATATTCCAAAGAGCCCATACATCTGAGACAGGCATGACGAGAGGTTCTGGCATCGCTCTGTTCTTGGGGTGGTGCTTCTACAAGCAAGGGCTTGATTTGGTTTTGGCCTCCCTGAGGAAAACACCAAGGGTATCGATCACTGCCAGTTGTTCCCAGGGGGCTGGCAATATACCTAGCCTGGAAATACAAATCCATTTTTCACAGGTCACTGATCAGCAACCAGACAGTGATTTTTGGTCACTACCAACCTGGGCCAGATGCAAAATGGTGACCTGAAGATGAAAGGCTCTGGACCCAATCACTAATCCCCCAAGCCACTGACTCCCCCGGCTCCTTATTTGTCATAACCCTGATATTTATCACATAATTGAGAGACATGAGTACAACAAGCAGAAAAGGTGTTGGTATTTCCAATTTCATTTTTAATTACAGAAAATCTCTGGCAAGGTTTCAAGTCCTTTTTGTGCCATAACAAACTGTTACTCCTCTACTGCTTGAATTCACACTGAGAAAGGAAAACAAATACAATCAAGTCTGTGACTTTTGATTACACAGAGAATGAAAAAGACAAATGCCACACCATAGACGGCTGGATGCTGTAGTTTTGTACCTTGCATGGATACATTGCACTGGATCCAAAGTAGTAATGGAAACTCTCTGGGTCATTAGATTTCTTCAGTCCTACTGCCTATGCTACTCCTTGTCCAACCAGATGTCAGGTTTTCCCAGTTTCCTGATGGAAGATGGTCTATGGCACATTCTAGAGTAATCTACATTATTCTGCCAAGGCAGAGCTCTATAAAACTCTGCAAGTTACCATCGAGGATATCAAAATAGGCCCTCAGCTGAGCTGTGATTTAAATCCTTCCTAACTGCAACAGAATTATTCCAATGATCTATGCAAAGATATGCTATATACCTATGACAAGACAGTTAAACTACCACAAAACCACTATTAGAGATGTAGGAACAGTAAGGATAGGCTTAGGAAAATGAGCCATTACATTTTTAGGACTAAATCTACAGCAAGACTTTGCTCAAGGGTCCAAAGAACTTGTCAGTTGCCTCATGGTGAACCAGCAACAACTTCATGCCTTTTAACCCAGGAGGTCCCGATCCCCTGGGGCTCATGGTGGGTTCTGGCAGGACCCCCAGACCTCCATGGGGAGGTGCTCGCCAACACAACCTCGGTTTCACTTCTCTCCTGTTCAAAGAAAGTGGAAGTCAAAGCTCTCTTCTTGACAAGAGATGAGCACTGCCTGCACATTGCCAGCACCCCAAAGGAGATAAATGCTGCATTAGTCCTCTTACTTCCTTTTCCACTCAGTGAGCACATATGACTCTTGTTAGGCAGAACAGTAGGATCTTGCTACACTTCTCAGACTCACCTCAGAGCAAACAAGCTAGGCAAGGCATCAAAATGACCTGCACAGGAAAAGCATCAGGAGTTCAGTTCATTTTTTGAGGGGGAGGTGGATCTGAAGCTTCCCCCCAGTGCTATGGGAAAGCAATTCTAGTTCAGACCAGCAATGAAAGATAAAGAAAAAAAAAAATGCAGCAGAAAATGAAAGGCTATGAAAGTTGTGGCACAGACCAGGAATGAGGAAAGTATCATAGAACCTGAGATGAGATTAACATAAAAAGGTACCTTAAGAGAAGCTAGCACAGCAGGAAGCCACAATGCAAATGAATGGATGGGGACAATCAACGGATGTCTAACTGGATTGTTAACCTCCTGTTACAGAGATGGGATACGTTATATAAGGCCCTAAACATAAAGTGTTTAAAACTTTAAGACAGAAAGAGACCTAGTAGAGAAACATGCCACAGTTTCAGGCACTCTGGGTAAAAAAGAAAAAAAACAACATTTCACCACTAAACAAATTACATAAGCACAAGGTTGCAAAAAAGAAAAAAGTATTAACATAAATTGGTTTAGCTGTACAAGATTTATCAAGTTAGAATTAAGTATGTTTTCAGGCTACATGCATTCGGGCTTCAATCATATTGAGAAAGGCACTGAAATAATCAAATTATGAAGCCCCGAAAGCATTTAATAATCACAAAAATGAAGCAGATGCACTAATAAAATTAACACTAATAAACTAGGTCAACACTGAGAACAAGAAGAGAGTGATGTAGGAGGAAGAGAGCTCCACCCAGAGATGCTCCTCCGGGGTGCCAGCTTTGGCGCTGCACTCCCTGCACAGCGCTGTGCAGTAATGACTACAGATGATGCAGCTCTTTGACCTCTTTAACACAAGACATTTCTCACACTGTCTCCGTAGAATCTCTGCTTGCTGCAGCTAGCATCCAAATGGCTCCTTAATGCAGAAACCTGTGAGGAAATGCTCCCTCTACCAGTTAGTTTATCAACCCTCAGATTAGGAAAGAGGGCCTTCAAGCCTCCCAGGCTTATCCGCAGTGCAGCAGGAGTCTGGAGAGGAGAGCAGAGGACAGTCAGGAACTCGCCAGCTCTCGAGTCGCCCCATGTTCTGTGGCTTAGGAAGGTAATTCCAGCACTAGGTCTCAGTTTTCCTCACTCCTGAGTATAAACACCCCCTGCTCACCTTGCCTGAAATTATTAGAGAGAGAATAAACATAAATCCAGCTGTGTTGCCCCTACTCTGCTGCCCCTTCCTGAAGCTGGGCTGATTCCACATTTTGCACTGACTCCGCAAAACTCAAAGGAACAAAAAGTAGTCCTCAAATCTGCAAGACTTTGGCTCCCAGTGTTTTGACACATAAAACGTTACATACAATCAACACCAAAGAGTGACGAGGAGCGCTAGCCAAACCAGCAAATGCAGTGGAGAGCCAGAACTGCTCTGCTCCATCTCGGAATCTGACCCACTCCTGTTATAAAACAGATGCATAAATGATTACAGTGATTATGCAGGGGAGCAAGATTATGCAAGTGCTAAGCACTGCCGTTATAATACAGATACACAAACGAGTATAAAGGGGCCTAGGGATGTGGCATTTCTCTTTAGCTTTCTTAGGAAGGCAAAGACAGAATGACAAAGAGGGGGCTGGATAAACGCAGTCAGAGGGAATTATTCAGGCAGGAAAGACAGAAATCCTGTCTTTCTGCCAGGCACTCCCTTGCTCATACAGGGAAAGCTCCAGCACAGCAGCAAAACAGCAGAGGCAGAAGCTCGAAGGCAAGGAACTAAACTGTTCATTAAAACTCAGGATTGCAAAAAGCTGACAAGCATTATAGCACCGCAGAAGATCATTCTTCTCAGCTTTCTGGCACAGAAAAATCAGGAACAACTGCCATTAGAAAAAAGGAGAGGAAAACAAAACATCAAGGACAGAAGAGCAAAGTCATAGGCCAATTCTGAAGAGCAGGGAGTGGCAGCAGAGATGCACAAAAGCTGTACATTTAAGTATGGTGAATTTGGAAGCTTTCTTAAAAGGAGGTCCAAATGTTACTACAAATACTGACATTAAAACAGCTACTTTTAAATCTCCCTCCTCAAATGAAGGTTAACACAAGATTGCAAAGACTCTAAGCAGAGCATTTAGTGATGTGCACAGAGGATAAAGCACTAGCAGAAGCTCTGGCAAGTAATTCTAGAAACCAGGCTGGCTGCAGGCAGGCCTGTCATGTCATACTATTGTGTGCCAGTACAGAGAGAAAAGGTCAGGACAATCATACAATAACCTACCAAAAAAAATAAGTAAAAAAAAAAAAAATCAAGATCATGTAGTTGTTATTAGTTCCAAGGCAAAGCTCAGCATTCCCCCTGCAGATGCTTCAAGCACTGGGTATCTCCTGTTCTTCCCCCAAGGTCTGCCAGCACAAGTTTGTGGGTGACTGGCCGTTAACCAAGCTCTGCCAGCTTGGTCCAGTTGACAAAGCATACACCTATCGCCTCACACATCCCAGTCAGGCCAGAGACCGGCTTGAAGGAAAGGAAAAGCCTGGCAAGGAAAGAAAACAAACCGCTGGGGTCAGGGACCATTTCAGCTAGCACAACTCGGCATCAGAGAAGGACGTATCACTGGAGCCTTTGGCTGAAACGTCCCTGAAACTCCCAGGGCAGGAATGACCTCCGTCCTGTACCACGGCGGCATGTGGGGCCCGGCTGTCACATGGGTCTTTTAGCAACAGAAGAAGATCCTTCTCCCTTCTCTCTTCTCATTATGAGTATCGACGGGTTTTAGGAGAAAGAAATCACTAAGACACTACCCAAAGATTACACAGTATTTATTGGAATTACAGTACATTCCCTCAAAGGGATATGAACCTATTCAGGCAACATAACAGAAGATCAGGAAGATATATTTTAATCCTCACTCAGTATTTTCAGTGCTGCTGCTCTTGAAAGCACGTACTCCTTGCATCTCACCGACTGCACAGTCTTGCTCCAATATGCCATTATTATAAATCCACATTTCCAGCTCATTTTTTTCCCGAGTTTGATGAATGGTTTTAAATCATGCTTAAAATAGCACATGTTTAATATTATACTGTATGCAAAGTCAAATTAAGACACTCGCACACAACTTTGGTAAATTAGAAAAAATGGCTTTCCTGTTCTATGAAAATTGCTAAAATCCCCCAATGCTTCCTATCTTGAATCCCCCCTGTCCCCTGTAGCCTGAGCCTCCAGCCCAACTGATTATTGGTGTGACAGAAACCCTCCTCTGTAGACATTTTCCCTATTAAAGAAAAAGCTCATAGATAAATTAAGAATCAAAGGCAATACATTTAACACAAACTCCTACAGTACTGCGTTTACCCAAGCTTTTGAAGATTTCCTTTCCAATCCTCAACTTGTCCAACCAACTAAAAGGTTTGAAAAATTAATGCAACCAAAGACTTTGCCTAGCTGATGCTGAATGCCAGAAGCAAAGCCAGAGGTGAAATACAGATATATGGAAAGACTAGTTTGGACAGGCTTTCTTATGTCCAGTTTGGTGTACCTCAATTTACTGCTCATATCTTTCTTGCTTTTGCCTCATGATGAAGGCTTACATGCCTTGGCTCCAAAAACTACCAAAGATGCACTCTCAACGTGTATAAATATACCTGTAAGCCACTAAGGGCTAGTTTTCTGGAATTTTTTTAGAGGATGGCATCCTGTTAGTAGATTGCTCATATATCTATTTTTATACTACAAGGTCTTCAGAGAATCTGATTGTCATTTGAGACTGTGTGGTAAGTGCCTAGCAAGGAGTGGGTGCCACCATGAATTTACTAATGTGTCATTATGCATCACTGTCATTATTTATTGTCCTTGCTTCTACAAGTTCAAATAACATCTTGTGTGTAGGACAATGCATTTAGTTCAATTAAAAATCACTAAATCTTTTTTTATTAAGTTTTCAGCTGCCAGCAGTATCAATGGATTTCAGAACATCCACTCCTCTTAAAAGGACATCTCAAGGATGAACCTAGAAAGGATATACCAATTTTCCTCCATGTGAAAGCTCTGGAGAGAAACTTCACATGTTCCTTCATCAGGCAAAAAAGAACATTTTCCCCACCTCTCCCCTTAAGTTCAACTTTTACAAATATTTTTGGTCCATAGAGGAGCAAACAGATTGACAAGGCAGTATATTTGGCCAATCACCTACCTGAATGGTGTTCAAAAAAACCCCCTAACCTAACAAAATATAGAGATCATTTAACCCAAAGGGAGGAAGATTACAAGTGGTTTAAGTGAGACTGTACATGTCAGGGACTCACTGATCTCTGGGTATTCTTCACTGATAGTATCATATCATTACAAAAAGTGCTGGATTTCCTGCTCCTTAAGAGCCAAACAGGCTCCAACTCCTACCAGTTTGGAACCTAGAGGATTTTAAATTACATAGGTCATCAGTGAAAACAAAGGCCTCAAATGGGCTTTTCAAAACCGAGGTAAAAAGCAAAACTAAACATTAGTTTCTGTGTGCTGGTGGAGTGAGAAGGGAAGACCCTTGGGCAATTCCTGTCTGTACAATTCTATGGTGTAGTCAATGGGAAAGCCGGTCAGAATATGGGACAGCACTTACTTTCATAAGTAAGGATGGTGTAGTCAAATCAGTCAAATAACTATGTGCTATATGCAAAAACTGAACACCATACTTATATCTCAATTAACTGATCTGCAAATAGCAATTCTTATTTTCCACTCTTTTTTTTAAAGCTACAATTCTTTTCCATCTTTAAAGATATTAAGAGCAGCTCTTTTGATTCGTTCACATCTTACAAGGGGCTCAGCTGCAGAGCTAAATCTTCTCTAATACCTGGACCTCATCTCTTTTGTCTAGCAACTTCAGCCCCCAAGCAGATGGATGTGAATCTTCCCAACGTCATTAATACACAATACACCTGAAGTCTCAAAGCATGCCCTCGCTTCCTCGTTCAAATTTGGCAGAATTCTCTCTTCTGCTGCCCAGGTCTTTTGTTTGCTCTTTTACATCGAAGTGTCTGATGCTTTGGTATAATGTTACAGTACTCTGGGTCAGATGACAGTATTTTACAGCATCTCCTTGAGACTGTCCCAGTAAGATTCAAGAACGCACAGGAGCGGAAAAGAAGCCTTGTCCTCATATACTGTGATATAGGATGATAAAATCATTCAGGATGAATGGGGTCTCAAGAGGTCATCTAGTCCAACCATAGGAGTACTGACACACTTCTGCTTCTCTTGGGCTGCTCCTCCAAACCAGTGGCATAAAATCTGTCCTTCAATTCATAACAAAGTTAGTTTTTAAAAGCTTTTTTTCAGGTTGTTTTAGAAATGTGACATTTCACCCCTCAGTATGGCTTACAATGAAAAAAATCAAAACATTTCACGTCAAAAAGTGTCAAGATGGATAAACCAGACATTTCTGGAACAATTTATCATGAAAATTTTCTCAGAAATCAACCAGGTTCTTTTTACAGGTTTCAGTTTTGAATAAAAATAACTTTTTCAGCTCAAAACACAAAGCAACAACATTTCAGTGAGAAAATCCCTTATCAGTCTTATACCTTGTGTTGTCAATGAGTGTTTTCACTAAGAGCAAGCTCTGTGTGCCTGGATGCATAGCTGTTTCTGCTGATGTTTAGTAGCAGCAAAGCCCTTTGGGGGCCACTTATTCTCCTGTACTTGGGTCTCCTGGCATTATTACTTCTGCCAATCCAAAAATCAAAGCAGAGTCTGGCTGCCGAGCAATCAAGAGCACGTGCACCCAGACACAGACTAATCGATACAGCTCCGACTGCAATTCCTTTATGAACAAAAGTAAAATACTAATTTACTCAAAAACTCAGGCCACAGAATATTCCCCCTTGTGATCTGACCTTTTTTCTCTTACGCCTGCCTGGCCTCTTTAGGCTGAACAAATATTTGTAGCTGATAGCTCAATGAATTATCACAGGGCAAGTAATGTTGTAACAGCTACCTGAATATGATGTTAAAAAGGACGAGAGACATAACAGACAGACCCGTAATCTTCAAAGCAGTTTTACATGGGAGCAAACTAAAGCATCCAGGCCACTCATGACTTGTCAGCTAATAATGTAATCACTCCTTGTTCTAATGCTGTGCTGTAGTACAAGCCAATCATTTATTCTGTGAGTCTTCTAGCAAAACTGCATAAACAACAATAACCCTCCTCCAAACATGACATTTTTATTTCATGCTGTACATGAATTAATTGAAATTCAAATTCAAATGCTTTCTGCATGCACAGTTGGAAGCGCGTCCTGCCTCTTAGCAAAGCGTGCGTTCTAGCAACCAAACGCTACCATGCTAAGTTGTCAGATAAGCTAGGAAGGAAATTCCAAATAAATTATTTTCAAGGCACTGTCCTTATTTTAAGCAAGCAAGAAGTATTTATGCAGTGAGTCCTTAGCTGCAGACAAGCCTTCTTACGAAGGAAGAACTCATTCCAACATAGAGCTTCACTTATTTCTGGATATGAAAAAAAGGAAAAAAACACATAATGGAAAGAATGTTTTCTACTTGAAGCTGCTATAAGGCCATATAATACAGACATAAGGGCTGTAATGCGACACTACCATTAACCCGAGCCAAAAGTTTATTTCAATATGTTCTACCCGCCTCTACCCTAAATGCCAACAAAGATGGAGGGGAAGCCAAAGTTGCTGCTGGTGTGGGAGGCAAATCTGCTCCACCAGTGGGGGTGAAAGCTGAGCTGGGGCTGGTGGAGGAGGTCCTTGTGCCTGCTGGGGGAACACGAAGGGCAGGGATAGATGGGGGAAAAGAAGTGTAAGCTAGATTTGTCTTTTCTATAATGCGAGCACAAATCAGGGCTGGAGGAAACAATCATTATGAGGAGGGAGGGCTGCAAACCTACTCCGCCTTCACGTGATGAGAACGCATACTGCTCTTAATGGTACCAATGGGAATGAGATAGTCATCCCCTTTTATATCTTCCCCCCACCCTCATAAATCTGTCCATCAGCATCAAGGAATCTAGTTTTAGAACAACTGTTTGCTAACCTGTTACAATCAACCTGCAGCAAGCAGACAGGCCTGAAAAAGGAAATAAACTACTTCTCACTTAAACTAAGAGGGAGATCTTTACCTAGACAATACTTGGCAAAATACTGTGTTAACTGTCACATAGCAGAAATACTAACCATTGTCCTTCTTACTATTGTGAAAAAATTTGAGTGGACATTTCCCAAGAATAAGGAGTCAAATAAAACAGTTAGCAATTTAATCTGTTTAATGTTGCAATCATTTTTGTCCTTAGTCTGCACGGCATGGAGTAAATGGGAGCACAACTGCGAGAGTGTGGCTGGACAAAGAATCTATGGTTTGCCCAAACTGGATACTCAGAGAGGACCAAACTCCAAGACCATAATGATGAAACGGAAGCTCTCAGAGGAAAGAGAAAGAACTTATTCCTACAAGAAGGTTAAGATTTTAAAAGTCAATTAACAATCAACTGAAAAATACCCATCCTCAATAAAAATCACACACACAAAAAAACCCCTAATTACCTTGTGTATTTCCAGCAAGTTGACTTTAAACAACTTCCTTGTGGAAGTATTTTTAAAACACTACGATATTACACATACATAACTTTTGTTCCCTGCAAAACATTTGAAAAATGTCATTTGCACTTATGCCATGAGAGATACAAACAGCACTAGTATTGTTGCATGCTCCATATTCTACCACAACAGGAAAACATAACTCACTTGTTCAGTTAACTAAGGATAGTGTTGGATAGGGTGTATTTGTATATGCTTAGACATTGCAAAATGCTGAGAGGAGAGCAAATAAAAAGGCAGACGTTCAGCTTGTGCAACATGTCAGCTGGATTCATGACAATCTGCACCAACCGAAGATCTCTCCCCACACATTTATACATCCTTTAAACATTTGCCTTGCGCAAGACAGAGTAACAGAGGAGATGAATGACATCTGCATCTTCTTGTCAGATATGACAGGTTGTGACATTTCAGTCTGGAAAGTTTTCACAGACTGGAGATGAAGTATTAGAACTCTGAGTAACACAACCTTGAGAGGAAAATCTACAAGGGACAGCAAAAAAACCCAGATGCTTCTCATACAGCAGCTTTACATAGAGATTAAAAAAAGTTGCTAGCTAATTCCTAGGGTGAGTGATGTAAATAAAGTTTCAGCAGAGATGGAACTAAGGGGCAGAATACAAGTCATAAACTTGCGGATGCAGCATATACATAATGTAGTATGTATTACATGTTACCATGTAGGATAAAAACATCATGTACTTTCACCCATGGCTCTGCCATTCAGCTCTCCTACTTGTGGTTCTGTCCACTCGTCTTACCAACACATCTGCATGCTCTTCAAGCCTACACGATGTCTGTACACAGAGACATAACTCTCAATTCGTCATGCAAAGCAAAACCAGAGACTATTGAAATGACATCCCTCATTCTCCCAGGGATAAATACATGCCCCACAACCAATTCAAAGTACACAGAAAATCACCAGTTTCTACCCCACCACCTACAAAGGATGATCATTTAAGGGGTCAAAATCCAGTAGGGGCCTTCTTGCAGGTTATCAGTCTGATAGCAAAATGATTTTTCTCTTTCTTAGGCAAAAAATAATAGAAATATTTAAAACATAACATGATTTTTAGCAGGTGAAAACTGTCTCAGCTTTGGTCCCTTCTGGGAATTTTTTTTCCTTTGTAGAGAAGAAAGTGAGCTAGTAATTACAACATGCAGCTCTAAGACCAATTAACAATCTGCAACATGCCCCACTTCTTTTATCCACCACTGGAAACGCTACAGGCAGCATTAACTGTCTAATAAGTAGGTGAGCACTGCTTAACACTTTGCATGGTTTCAGCATTTCTCTTCACCCCTGGCATCGATTCTCTCTTTCCCTTGGCTATTAGCAGATCAGTCTGGCAGTATGCAGATGCTATTCTGCGATGTGCCCAGGCTCCCCCGGGCTGTGAAAGGCAGGTGGCGTATTCACGTTCTGAAAAGAAAGCTTCACTAATGACCTCGCAAAGGTCTCCAGGAGATTTTTTTTTTCCTATCTAATCAGCCGGACAAAGAATTTACTGCTGCTTCGGAAGGGTGGATGTTTGTAAGCCAGCTATGAGTGGTAAAGGGCAAATGTTAAAAGTATTTTTAATATACTTGCATTTTCTGAGAGCTAAATAGTTCCATGCACAGCACAATGCACTGTGAGGAAATATCATGAGTGCATTCACTCCATGTATCAGGCTGTTCTGGGACCAAGTACACGAGTATTGGTCCTACACAAATGCCTCGACTGGATTGGCATCAGTAATCTGTTATGCCTTAAATATACACGCCCAGGACCTTTTTCAAGGCTGTAATACTTGGGTTCTTTTAAAGCCAAGGTGGGGAGTAATTATGGAGATATACAGCTAGTATAGAACCGTGCAGGTGAATTACCTAGTGCTCACTGGTACCACATGATACCGTGGCTACCAGGAAAAGCTGTAAAGGCAGATCTGTTTCTTCTAAGATTCCTACTGGGCAATATATAAACAAGCACAACATGTATATTTTCTTTGCCTGTAATAAACAATTCATACCAACAGAAAATTGACTAGCTCATCGTCAGTGTGACAGAAAGCACAAAAAGAATACGCCTATCAAACAGCATATCTCCCCCAAACCCGCATCCTATTTATCAATGTCTTCAGAAAGTTGTAGCATATACAAATTAAGACTCAAAAGTATATACTGACTTTTATATTATATGCTCCTAGAAACTTTAACAACTGCAGTTTGTCTGCATATGAATAAGCAAGGCTTTTCAAACCAATACATTAGTTGGTCATGCACATTGACGTAACCAAGCAAAAACAAAGAGCTAGCTAGCTTTCAATAAATCATTTTTAGTTCCTCTCTACTTCTTTAGTCATCTGATTCCACATACACATTTTAAGAAAGGCTAGTACTAACACCCACAGTCTTTACGTGGATTTTAGCTGTAGAAAATACTTCTGGTACTTCAAAAAATTGGAAGAGTTTGTGTGTGTGCGTGTATGTATTCAAATACCTAAACATACATACATGCACATAAACAAACATATATTTACATACTTTTTATATATTGTCTGCTTGTTTTACAACTGGTTCAGAGGAATAAAAACCAATAACTTTGCTCTCAGTTTTCCTGAGTAGCATCATGACTGAAAGAAAAAGCAGGTTTTGGCTGTTCTGTCTAGAATCTGCTTTCCTTCTCTGTTGGCTAAAGAAAAAGAGAGCTTTATGAAAGTCAGTACCTGAGAACCTGGTCCTTTACCTCTTCATTGGCTTACTCCATCTTGAAAGTATCATGAGTGCACCATGAAACCACGGAGTAAAATGTGATACTCTGCCTTTTCGTTCACCCCATCTCCACCCTTGTAATCATATTCTACACTTGTAGATACAGTACATTTCCAAGTGACAGTCTAAATAGATACAAATAGTCTACAAATAGAATTTAAATAAAATAAAGACCATACGAAATTGTTTTGCACTGCCCCAAGGAATAGCATTATCATCTTTTAGTCTCTGTTTCACATGGCAAAAAATTGCTTTAATTACCACCAACTTGTTGCCCAAAAGAAGATAAAAAAAGCAACCTTCTCCAAAAAGAGAAACCTCCTATGTCTCCTACTTCTTCCCCAGCTCAAATTCTCCTCAAATTAATAACAATACTCCAGCAACCCAAAATCCAGAGAGACAGAACTTACTGGCAGAGGCACTGCCAAATGCTAGTATGTCTTACTAGCTTCCAGACTGGAGCTGGCTTGCTTGCAACTACCAGTGAGCGCACAGCCAAAGCTAACACGCCACTGTCAAATACGAGCAGCCGTATTTGGGTCAATATATACAATCCTCTCCATTACTCTTCATAGGATGGCCAAGCTAGAGGTATGTTAATAATGCAGAAGAGCCTTTTGAATTCTTATGCATATATTGCATAAAAGAACTATTAACACTGCACCAACAGAAGCATGGTATTTTCTCCACACATTCAATCCAGTACTTATTCTTGTCACTTTCCTTTCATTTGACCCTCTGAGAAGAATATCTAACATTCAGGTATGGACCCAGGTAGTGTTTTGTTGCCAAAACACAAAAAGAAAAAATGAAAAAGGAAAATTTTGGTTAAGAGGGGAGAGGGGGAAAAAAGCAGAATGTGAATGCTCTATTGACAGTTTTAATTCCAAAGTTTTGGGGCCTTTTTCCTCATGCACCGCTTCGCCTTGTGCTCATTCAGAAGGACTCTTGGATTAATATATTTGCTTTGACACTGAACTACCTTAAGTAATTCTATTCTCACAGCCACACTGAGATATTTTTGGCACTTGGGGTGTTGCGTTGTTCCCATCCAGTTCCACGTATGCAAAGGAAAATCAAAAACACGTATTGGGGCGAGGGGGAAATGAAAAAAAATAAAAAAATTATTGTTCTCTTTGCAGACCATGGCTTGAACGCGGTCTAGGGAGGAAACATCCTCATTGGAAGTATCAGAAGAATCACCTCAGTGGTTCAGGTTTGGGTACCAGGGAGTTCCCCATATCACCCTCAAGTTCTGTGTACTCAAAACATTTGCTCTCCTGTTGGCAGGCCTCTTATCTCCATTTCAAGCTTGCCTCTTCTGCCAGTGAGCAAACATGTTTCGGATTCGTACATTGATCCAAGCAATGCACACACTCCACCCCGCTCCTGGATCCCAACACACACACGCACAAAATGCTTAATGACGCTCTTGTTCACAGGTTTGACATGGATTGCAAGTACTATTACGTGCAAAGCATCCACTTGTAACTTTATGTGTGCCAATAGCACTTACTGATGTTGCAACTGCACAATGAAGCTCAATCCTTGTTAACCAAACTTCAGCCGAGTCATTCTCACTCTATTTATAACGCAGGCACAGCAAATCAGTCTGATGACTCTTAATTAAATTTAAATAAACTTTGATTGGTGTAAAATGTAATGCGCACTTGGCCAACGGACCATCCAGTGTAAGAAGCCTCAAGCAATAATGTTTTAATGCATCACACCCCTGTGATTTGAAATCTCAGAGGAAATGAAACAAAGTTTGCTTAAAAAATGCATCTCAAACCATCTCATACTTTCTTCCTACTAATGTGATCAACTATTGGTGTTATGTTAATAGAGTCTACATAAATGGTCTCCTAATCACTTGATAAATTGCTTAATAAAGAAGTACCTTCCATAGTTGTCAATTAGTTACGTAATCAGAAAGTATTTGCTATCCATCAAACAGCAGCAGCAAATACAACTGCATAACACCAGACTATGTCAGGGGAATGGGGGAGCAGGAAGAAGGTAAGAGAAGAAATTAAATTCATATCGTTAGCATTTCATGTCACCTGTATAGACAGTATTTTGATATTGATGTAAAGTCAATTTTATCCCTGCTGCCCAGCAGAGCTAGCAATCCTCTGCTGTAAGTTTATAATACACTCAACTCCTCTTCTGAGCTGCCAGAAGATAAATGAGAGAATCAGAACCTACACCTGATCTCCCCACATGACAAAAGAAATAAAAAAAACCCCAAACTACCACCACCAAAAATCCCCAAAGAAACCCTTTTTCTATTGCTTTGGACATTTTGAGAATCAAACTATTGCCAGATCAGCCCTAATGTCCATTACTTACTAGACATCTATCAGAAGCCAGCATCAGCATTTGGGGACACATGGCTTTAAACCCTCCCTGTTCAAAATATTTTTGGTTGTTATTTCCCTGGAGATTTTCAATGTGGGGGGGAAGTAACTACAACTAAATCAAGATGTACCACAGATGCAGAAATACATAAAGCAAGAGAAATGACTGAAAGACATAATGAAAGAAGCAGATCTGACTCAAATTTGGCTTTATTTGGGCTATGATGTCCAATGCTACTGCTGAATATGAGATTGAGATTCTGACTAGAACCTACTGCAAACTTTCTGACTTGCTACAGGTACTTGGGCCAGTTTCATTTGACCTTCACTTCAGACATACTATTCTATCAGTGAACAGAATATCCACTGTATCCACGTTGGAGTGTGCTTACCTCTGTGTGCAAACAGACACAAGAAGCAAAATTCACATCCTCTAGCTTCATGCACCTACCCCTCAACCACCTTTTGAAAGCTACATTGTCAACAGAAAGACAAGGTTCCTTTGGGCACTCAATTACATATCAAGGTCATTGATATCTTTATTAGCCCCTGACTTCACAGGACTTGCCCATTTCTTTGTGGTTAAGCCCACAGGCCAGAGCAGGAGCACAGATTGTGTTCCCTGGCAACATGATGGCAAGAACCATCACTGTAAAAGAAGATGGTTCAGCTATGCTTCATTTTGTGTTTTCAAGTCACTGATACATAAATAGAGGACCCATGGTTGACTCTGGATAAAAACCTTCACATTTTAAACCAGCAGGGATTTTACTGGTCTTTTCAATGGAAACACGCCTTTAATTCACCTTGTTAAAGCACACAGTTAAATATCTCCAACGTTTTCACTGGGATTTTAAAAGCCAGGAAAGGTATGACGCTTTGACCAGCAATCTGAACACTTAAAGTAACGTTAGGCATTGCAGACCGCAGTAGTAGTATGTCGCAGTAAAACTGAATCTTTACAGCGTGCCTAGATACATCTCTTGAGTCAACTTGAATTCAAAGTCAAAACATCTTCTTTACAGATTACAAAATAAAAATGACAAAGGAAGGATGGGAAGAGAAGAAAGAAGAGAGAGGTCTGCAGTAGTTACAGGTGGAATTAAGTTGTGCCACTTGGTGAACAAGAGACTTGTCAGGGCACAGGCACAGCAACAGTGCAGTAAGCAAACTACCTTTACTGTAGAAAGAGCACACAGTTGGCTAATTTGGAGCAGATTGTCTACTGATAGACACTGTTTCTCTTCCAAGACTTTGGCTGTGTCTGGCAAACATTAGTGCTTCTTTTCCTTTAAAGATCTTAATCTTTTAAAAATTTTATGCCAGATCATCTATACCTGCTCTCTCTGGTTCCTGCACCTTCTTACATTTCCAGCCTGAATCTTCTTAGTAACACAACATCTAAACATTACAAAAGGGTTGCTTTTGGTCCCTCAAAGTAAAATCATGAGCACAACGAGCATCACCAACGAACATGCATCAATTTTTACCTAATGGCCAACATAAACGCACAACCAAAGCATTACTTGTGTGTCTGCGTGTCTGTCTGGTTGGACAGACAGGCAGTACTAGATCTACCCAGTGAGAATACTGGATGAACAAATATTTATTGAGAGTTACTCAGCTGTGATACAGAAGGGGATTCGTGGCATGGTGCATCTGGACTCTGCTCATTTTTTATGAGATAATTGCACCATGGACTACCTCAAACACGGCATGACTGAAGGATTTGCCTTTTAAATTTAAAAACATGGAACGGACAGGAATTAATCCGTCATGCCTCCGTGTAGCACACAAAGGAAGAAGAATATAAATAAACAGGCAACCAGAGTGGTGCAATAAGAACAGGATTAATCCAAGTGTGATTAATTCAGTGTCAGATTAAAATTGATAGTGCCAGCTGTATCGGGTCCATTCTGCCGCATTATTCTCGCCTGTCTTTTTTTTTTTTTTTTTTTTTTTTTTTGTCCGTCTTCTTCCCATCTCCTTGGTGGATAAACCTGCAGGAGAGTTAATTGTCACATACATGGATTTAATCATATTGTCCACAGCGTTTGGGGGCTTTGCCATCAGCGATCCATGACTAATTGTTGTGGTAATTTTTCAATCATTAACAGCATCGCATATGCTGCAAACAAATCCCAAGACACCCACTAAAACCCCAGTGGCAAGTGGTGCACGCTCCTCCGTGAAAGCCTCCTGCCCCGTCCCCCCCCCCTCCCCTCCTCCCCGTTACGAAGCCATCAATACGCTGCCCCCGGCCTTTGGCAGGCGAGGAGGGAGGCAGAGCCGGCTGGGCCACCGCCATCTCCGGCGCTCGCCACGCCTGCCTTTGAAGAAGGAGCACTGGGAAAGGGGTGAGGGAGGGGAGAGGAAGGAAATTAAAACTCCATCTGGGACGGCTGACGCGGGGGGGGGGAGCGTCTTGTCCTCCGGGCGGCTTGTTGTGCCTCCAGGCTCCATCGAGCTGGTCGTGCTGCAGGGCGCCGGGGCCCTTTCTCCCCGTTTCAGCTGTTATTAGCCATCGCCATGGCAACGGCCGGTCCTCATCTGCCGCAGCGGGCTGCAGCCCCGCTCCACCACCACCCCCCCTGCCCCCCCCACCCGTGTCGGGCAGGCCACGCCGGTGGGACCAGGCCTGCCCGGGGGGAACCCTCTAATCACCTCGTCAACACCAGCGAACCGGGTCGTATAAACCCATTCGCTTTTCCAGACCCCGATAATTACACGCATTTAACGAGAAATAAAAAGGCGAGCCAAAAGCTGCCTCTCTCTTGCTCCGAAGGCGAACGAAAAACCCAAACAACCCAAGTGCAGCCCTGCAGCAGCCGAAAGGCCCAGCGCCACCGCGCTCTGCCCGCAGCCGTGAGGACCCTACGGGAAGTGCCGCTGCCCGCGTCCAAGCTCCATGAAGTGACTGACCCCCCCCCCCCCGCTCAGCCGGCAAAGAGCTGGCCCGGGCGACGAGGTGGCCGGCGTGCCCAGTCGCCTTTCGGACTTCTTGCTCCCGGATTAATTTAGTCACCGGCCAGCGCGCAGACTAAAGGGGTACAACACCCTCCAATGGGGTACGCCTGGGCGCCTGGAAAAACAGCATTCGGTTTGCGGCTGTGAATGGGCCGACTGGATCGTGCCATGCTCTCACCCTCCCTCCCCACCCCGTTTCCTAACACGTTAACCTATTAAGCCGTTTTATGCGCCTGCTTATAGATTGTGCGTATCAGCATCCTCAAAGAAGGCTTGAATGGGGGAAAGGAAAAAACAGATGAGATTCTGCAGCGTCTCTGCTTTGAAGAGAACACTTTAAAACACGGTGGCATTTCAGCAATTGTCCTGGTGCTGTAGAAAATACTGATAAAACATTTAATTATTGCAAGCCTTGGTAGCAGCAATAGTGAGTATCGAAATGTAAATGCAGGCAAAGGAGAAAAAAGTAAAAAAAAAAAAGAAGAGAAATAAGAACTAAGAGCAAAACAAGGCAGGATTAAACAAAAGCAGGAGCCCCCCCTGCTCCCTTGGAGCAGGGAAGAGAGAATCTCAGGCTACACAGAGGAGTAAACAACGGCGTCTCAGACTTCGCTTCTGATTCAAGCCATAAGGAAGCAGAGGGAAGGAAAAAACCTGTCCTTCCCGCGCGTTTCTGACAGTCACGGCACCAGCTCTCTTATGCAACCCTTACATAAGTTGTGACAGGACCGGCGCCTTCACCTCTCCCTGCCCGGGCTCCCGGCAGGCAGGGACCCCGGCAAGCAGGGACCCCGGCAGGCAGGGACCCCGGCAGGCAGGGACCCCGGCAGGCAGGGACCCCGCTGCCTCCCCAGCCGCTGCGCAGGGAGGGCACCTCTCCTCTTGCTCGCCCCTGGGTTGCAGATGAGGTGTGATATACATACACATAATAATCCTTCACACTTTTATTATTTGTGACAGCTCTCTCCCACCATCCGTGAGTTGCTTTCTGTGAGGGTGGGGGAACCCTTAGTGGCACACAACTGAAATAATCCTTCTTGCCTCCCTCCCCGCCCCATCCCAGAGAATGCTGTCCTCTCAAAGCCAAAGGAAAGGGTAACAACATGTAAATAGTTTCTTAATTAATTTCTGCACGTAGCAGTGTCACTGTTATTACCAT
The DNA here is from genome assembly GCA_008921705.1 of Burhinus oedicnemus. Classification (NCBI taxonomy): domain Eukaryota; kingdom Metazoa; phylum Chordata; class Aves; order Charadriiformes; family Burhinidae; genus Burhinus; species Burhinus oedicnemus. Next base: position 1,217,232 of record VFFE01007226.1, read on the forward strand.
GCTGCATCGAGTCGGTGTCACTGACAGAAGAACCACATGAAGTTTATGGAACCGCCTAGAGCCTACCATAGACGACAAAAGATCCCAGCAATGGCAGATGGCATGTGAATCACTGTAAAGGCAATTAGCAGCTAGCTGCCGGATTTTGACGTGCTGGGGAGGACAGAGGGGGTTTTCTCTGCTCTGAGCAGTTCTCACCAGAGGGGCTGGAAATAGGCATTAGTCTCACTTTGCCCCCACAGAGTCTTTGCAACCGGTGTTGCTGGCTTTGGGGCTGCTGTATCGCTAGGTCCCTATAAGCACCCAGTGCAGAAAGATTTGCAGCAGCAATAAAAATGCTGTCTTTTTACCTTGATGGGCACAAGTCACAGCTGCTGCAAGGAGAGTGTGTTTTAAGCGGAATGAAAAAAACCCCACCTCTGCAGCAAAGGACCGCAGCCACCAAGCCAAGTGCCCTGAAAACATTGCAGAGTGCTATAAGCAGTGATTGAAAATGCATCAAAAACATCGAATGCTTCTAAGCAACAATGACAAATGGATTCTGGAACTGTTCAAGTTGGATACCTCTCAAAATGAGTTTGTATGGTAGACAACGGTCCTAAATTTTGATCAGAGAGCTAAAGCAGAACTCTTTGGCATGAGCCTTGTCAGCATATATCTTTATCTTCAAGTCAGTAAGATGAATAATATAAAAATGTACTAGTAAAATAATGCCCAGCAAAGGTCTCATTTGTGTGGTTGTGCTGCAGACCTTGGATAGCAGTGAAGCAGGGACATTATTGTGGCCAGTCTGACAGCGCTGTAACCAGTAACACTCAGAAGGCTACTAGCTTAGTTAGGAAGCCCAAGGTGACAACCTACATCCGTTTTTCCTTCACTTGCTAGTTTGTTTGTTCATTACTTGCCAGATCAGCGCTAGTTTTTGTGAGTTCTGCAGTGGGGATTCTTTTATACTTTTTATTTGCTCAGTATATGCTCAAGCACAGTAATCCCTTTTTGGGAGCTCCTTCCACTGATGCAATTAATAGCATTAACTACAAAACCCACAGCCTCACAGCACAGGTGCTCTTCCTCTGGAAGCACAGCATCTACTAACCCTTTCTGCTGGAGGAGCAGCTCTATCAGCTATCACCGACACCTGGACTAAGCAAGGCTGTCCACTTAAGAAGGGCAGCATACCAGTTTGTATTTTTCCATCCAAAACTAAACATGCTGGTAGGTATTCAGCAGAGGCCAGATGACGCTACCTTTCAAAGGGACAAGACTGCTGTCAGTAACCCTCTCATCAACATCTCGCTTCCACATCAGACAGCTCTTCCTATGGCCTGCTTGGTTTTGCCTTGTCCAGGAGTCAGATGCTCTGCCTCTCTCAGAAGTCCACACTCCCAACATTATGCCAGCCCTACTGCACATCATTTGGCATCTGCTTACAAGCCACCACCAGCATTCATGCCATGGGTTGCTTACTCCTCACCAAAATCCAAGGCTGGGCAACTCTAGTGCTACCAACTACTGCACTTACTGACTCTCAGGCTACTTTGCACTTGCTGACTGACTTCCATCTCGGTAGGTATGACAGCATTTTGCAACTACTAATCAAGCCTGAAACAATAGTGAGAAGTCAGTAGGTTCTTAACTCCATTTTGTACACAAGTAAATTGAAGACTACTGTGAACGCAACAGAGATGCGTTCAAGCAAATCCTATTGAATAGTTCTAATATAGACATCAGTCCTTATATGCAGTTAACTACGCAACTTTTGTGCAGAAAGCAAACACCAAATCAAACAATTTTTAGCAGTAAGCATGCCTGCACTCTAACCTTATTCAATGCTGAAAAAGTGCTACATACTGTACATACATGATTACTAATCAACAGGACAGAGACAAATGACATATTACTAAATAAAATTGCATACCATTCTGCAGATAGAACCAAGAGTACAAATATATTTAGAAAAATCCAAATGTTTGAGGACTGATTTGAAAAGCTAGCAATTTTATCATATATAGGAATCTTCTACAATAGGATCAGTCCTAATGATCTGACTGCTTTGGTATTTTGCCAGATACAGAAAACAGAAGCTGTAATTATGCAATAAAATGGCTACAGGTGATGTTTCAGCTGCTATAACTCAGGTAGTCAGTGATCATCTTGACACATGAGGGCTGATACCCCATGTACATTTTAATCTTGCCTAGTTTGACAGCACCTAATCATACTAACTATAACGTAGCATGTAGAATTTGAGTACCATTGAATTCTAGAGACATTGTTAACATGCAGTTTTGGAGGATTTTACAAACCTTTTCTAATGCATCAGTCCAAGTGCACCAAGCCAATCTCACGTTAAAGGAAAGAAAAACAATTAATTTCAGAGATTTCAGATAGTTAGAAGAGGCTTAGCTGCAAAGTAAAATTACTGAACAGAAAATTGGTTCTGTTTTACCTCAAACCAGGACACAACCCTTGCAAAAATAAAACTTGTGGCTATTAAAAAAAGCCTTGTGAATCTCAGGGAGTTCTCACATAACATTGGAACATACTTTTTTTGCTTGGAACATACTTGTTTTGCTTCCTTCAGCTCAGAGCTTCTCAGGTAAAAAGAAAAACAAAAGAAAACCCAGCACCAGCAAATTTTCTGAGCCAGAGAACAAGCTTAAAATGTTCAGAAAAGGATGTTGTAATGAAAAAGCACATAAAAAGAACACATGAAGAAGAGAGTTACCTTCCAAGTGGAAGGTGACAAGGTAGCAGTAATGCTGCCGTTACTGAGGACAAAAAACCAAAGAGGGCCAGTTTTTCTCCAAGTGGATGGTAAGGTGCGATGGGACAGATCACTACATTGAGTTCTGTCACAGTTTCCCCTTCTGTAAAACATGTCTAATACAGCTTTTATAAAAACTATTAAGGCATGCTGTTGAAAAGTGCTACATAGCAGCACTGGTTTTATTATCCAACAGAGGGCATCTAAGCAGAACAACAAAGATTGGCCATGTTTCTTTCACTGAGGACAGCCAGAGGTAGTGTTCCTCTCAATTATGTTTTCTCCATATGCCTTAAAAAGCAAACAAAAACCCAACAAAACAACAAATCACCACCAAAAAGAACCCCAATGGGTCTATCAAACAGAGGTTTTCGATGGATGCGCTTCAGCAGCTGAAGAGTACATAGTGCTAGTGTATCTATACATCAGTACTTCCTCAAAGCTATGACACCTACAACAAATGATCCAAGTCTGGATTGGTGCCAAAGCATCACATCTCAAGGGTATTTGCGTGATGGCCAACAGCGAGTGAGGAGTTTTTGAGTAAGGCATGACTCCACTGCAGGAAGCTTAAAGTCTAGTAAGGCTAAGGAATAGTGGGAGAGGAATGCAAAGTCTTGGGAGAACATTGGTCTTCCACATACCCCTTCCAAGCCATCAGACTTTACAGCTTACCTTGAGGTTTTTCAGTTGACATGTCCTTAAAAGAACAAAACAAAAATCCCCTCTAATTTCATTTTGGAAAAAAACCCCAAACAAATATTAAGACAGACAGTCTGATTCCTCAGACCTTTCCTCTGTTCCAGTTCCAGCTGCTACTGTGTCTTAAACTTCAGCTTTTAAGAAACAGCTACTCTTTTTTGTTCCCTGTTTTCACCAGTGCTGAATGCCTCATACTTATTCCTAATACAGCATTTTACTCCAATCCCACCCGTAGCCTCATGGTGACTTCTCATCATGCTTTTCTGCTCTCCCAGAGGAAGACTTCAGCTTCCATTTCACACCCCTGCAGACCTGGCAAGCAAGTCCATACGCCAGATTATCCAAAATAAAACTATCATTGTACAAGCACAGGCTGGGAGTTGAGCAAGAAAATTGAAGTCAGTGGAGCAGGTCACAGGCCCTTGACAGAGGCCTTCAGTCACTTGTCAAACACCTTTCCTGTTGAAGGCATGTGTCCAGAACCAGGAGTAAAGCAACGCCTTGGACAAATCCTAGCCCTCCAAATTCAGTGTCTTGCACAAGACTTCCACAGGTAGTGGAGAAAAGAGCTCATGAGCTCATGCAGGCATCTCCCTTGCTGTCACACTTTCTTGATACAGGTTCCTCAGCTGTGGTTTGAAAATCATCTTGGGGCTGTCCTTCAGCTGCCAGCATACTTGCTGCAATTACTCCCTTCTGCTACGAAGCCTTTTGGGTGTCTCCAGGGATCCCGGGAAGGCCCTGCCAGCTCTGTATTGCACAAGCGTGCAGAACACATAAAAGAAATTACAGATTCAGTGCCCCTTAGTTCACCTTCCTTAAACTCCACCTGTGAATTGTACAGTCACAGAGCTTTTCCCTAACTTAAGGTGTACGCATTTTTCTTCAAGCCCCATGAGAAGAGAGATAATGAAAGGGAGATGGGAGTAAAGCAGCAAAAAGGTCACTGGAGGGGGAACTCTAGCTTTTCAAATTTGAGCCTTTCAAGGAAAGAGTTGCTGATTTTCTCTTCCTGCAGAGTATCATAAGGCAGCAAGAAGGTCATTGTAGGGGAACATTGCCTTTTTCAAAGTTGAGCCTTTCAAGGAAAGAATTAATGATTTTCTCTTACTGCTGAGTATCACACCTGCAGGTGTGGTAGAAAGCACAGAAGATAAGAGGCTGTCTGCTGAAAATAAGTGAAGTAAAGGATCTGTATTTTCTTTTTGCGACTGTGTTTCCACCTCTAAGAATTATTATGTTAATTTAGTCTGCAAAAACAAGGTCAACCTGATCTCACACTCTGGGCATGCCTGTTGCAAGTTCCTGCCCTTCCTCTGAAAACTTTTAAACCCGATGGCCAATTTAATGAAGAACACCAGAAGGGGGGAAGTCTCTGATGGGTGTTAAAAAGTTTGATGTAATTATTGAGCCATGAAGAAGAGGCAAGAACGTGAGACCGTTCTCTGTCCAACATCAGAAAGCCCACAGAGGTCTACAGGAAATGACTGGTTGCGCTACTCCTGCAACTGCTCCTAACCTTGGTTTAGGATGACCTGACTTTCCATCTGTCTCACCTTCTAATTGCACTCCCTCTTGTTTTTAAATACCATTTTCTTAAAAGTATCTGGTAAAAAACTCCAGGGTGATGCCAGTGTTTATGAATGGTCTGTAACGTAACAGTAACACCCCCCCACACCAGTTACCAGTCATGTGTATGTAAAAATTAGGTCCACTGATGATCTTTCATACTCCCCTACTCTCCCTCCCCTGTTTATAAAACTGAGTGCTTCTGTGACAGCCACAAAGATGACAAGTACAGAACTACTGATGGGGCACCACAAAAATCACTTTATTTGCTTTTCACTGAATTAGTCATATAATATCGAGTGCTTCTTTCTCTCCATCCCAGGATGTACAGGTTTGCTTCTATTGAGATTATTTTGTATTGATTAACAGTAGAGAAGTAGAAACAGCACAAATTATACTTTTTTGAGCTAGAAGCAACTCTGCTCAGCATCACATGCTGCCAAAAGAAAGCATCAGCTTGTTCCTTGTCCCACTAGGACAGCAGCTCATAGGGTCACATTTAAAGAAACCCAGATACTCACCAGCACATCACAATCATCACCTGGGTACTATCATAAAACCCAAAACCCACATACATGGCATAGAACAACTTCAGAAATCTACAGAGGATGCTACAACATTTGTCTACTGTTTGCTTACGGGTCCTCCAATCAGCCATATGCAGAACATGGCAAATGCTTATGCACAGTCTGTTCCACTTCACTATTGATGTGCGAAAACTGATAGTAACATAGGAAAATAACTTTTGTTTAAAACTACTGTGCAGTTAAGTCCATCTTCAGATGGCTTAAGTGAACTCCAGCTTTCCGTTCTGGATTGGCTCTAGTAAACATCCACTTCCTTTGTTCCTATTGCTCGTATGCCTATGGTGTGCAAGAGCTGCAACCCAGTTAAGTTACTAAACCTCCTCTGAACATGACCAGAACCTCAGATGGCAAGGAACCATACAAATAAATAAATAACCACAAGAGGGCAGACACGGCACAATCTGCCCCGCGTGAGCAAAGAACCCTAGAGAAAACAGCCTCTCCTTTCCAAGATGAACTGCGAGCTCTTACTAAATAAAGAAAAATAGTGCAGAAAGTGCCAATACAGGTAAAGCACAGTTTTCCTTTCTGAGATCACCAGCTTTTATTTAATAAGAATAGAAAGCAATTTAGCACTTGTAGAAGTGAGTAATTCTGCCCATCCTGATTGTGGTATGATGGGTTCTAATACAGTAGCAGAGAGATCTTGGCTATTACAGTTTCTGCTGTGAGCCATGCAGGAGTACTGTATTAAGAATATACTTCCCTGAGATGAAAAAAGGAGTCCAAGTCAGGAGTTCAGCTGTGACGGTCACTTTTGAAACATGCTAAGCAAGTCTAAACTAACATGAGAAAAGGAATCCCCTCACTGTACTACTTCTGGAATAATTCATTAGCTGAATACTTTTCAACCCGTACAGTCAAAGATTAAGTCCTAACTGGAGCCTCTTGCTTTATTTAAATGGATCCTAATACCTTTTCTTCTATTATAATCCCCACTGCTATTTTGCGTCAATCACTGTTCTAAAAGAAACTCAGTAAATCCACTTTATTTTAAAAAAAACAAAACAAAACAGAAAAAGCTCTGAATTACAATGTCAGTGACAATCTCTGTCATTAGCATAAAGACGACTGGTATTTTTGAATGAGCAACTCAAACTTCAGGGCTGGGAGAAATATTCTTCTGTTACTTTTTCCTGTCTTCTCACAATTTTAAGAAAAAGAAGAGCTGAAAGTTATTGTCCATTGCAGGGTGAGGAGCTGAAGAGCTCTAAAACTGTAGCCACCAGCTTATAGGCTTTTTGTTGGGATTTTTTTTTTCTTCCTTTTTCTTGATAAAGCCAACATTTTGACCCAGAGAATACAGAACTTGCCAAGATTTGCTAATATTCAGCTAAAGTTTTTAAATAATCCAAATGCCCTCAAAAGCAAGGAAACAAACAAGCCCGTTCCCCCCTCCACTCTTCATTTGGTCACAAATAAAACAGGCACGAGATGACTTCCATGGTTATCTCTTAAATTCTATTTGTTGTTACATACAAAAGCTTCCTGGGACTCTGCCAGAATATTTTGGATTAAAGTTATTATTGATGCTCACCGCATAGTCATCAAACTACATAATTTATGGCATCCGTTCTGTTCAAGAAAAAGGAGACTTTGCTTTAATATCTATTAGTAATCTGTCACTGTTATTTACATGGGGGAATAGTGTTAATAACGACTGGCATTTTTCCCTGGTTCGTTTCAGGTGCCACAGCAGATCCTATTCAAAACTGGCTGGTACGCTGCCTGGAACGGGCTGTCTCCTCTCTGTAGCTGGGCTGCGGATGCCTTCCAGCAGCACAGAGTTGCCAGACCTGTTCTAGACTCTTTCCTTCCTTCTGGAAACATGGTTATCCTTCACAGCACAATTACCTCCTTCTGAACACCTTTTTATTTACGTGTTGTAGGTTTTATCCCCTCTACTGCTTGTAGACACTGCCTGTTTATGAATGCTGAACAGGAAGGCAAATCTGGGTATCTGAAGATGAAACCCAAGCAAAACTGAAGCTAAGTTATCTTTGTAATGCAAGCCAAAACGGCACCAGTGGAGCTGACTTACATACTTTTACAAAGCTAATGTTTATAATAACATGAAAGGTTATTCTGTTGGCAGGCAGTAACGGCAGAGAAGTGGTGGCCAAATTCCGGCTCTTGAGCTGTTCTGTGCTGCTTGCCCGTGTGGTCAGCAGTGGATCACTATGCAATGGCACACGGACAGCTGGGCAATCCGATCTTCTCAGCCTCCGGCCGAAATGAGCCATGAGAGGCTGGTGCCACTGGCTCAGTCAGCCTGGACTGCTGCCACAACTGGGCCATCATCACTGGAAAACTGCTGCTCTCCCTCAGCTATGTGACATGCTCAGGTTTCCCTTCCCCACTCATTGCCCTCTAAAGACATGTGTCTCATGACTCAACCGGAGATTCTGATAAATGGTACGGAGCTGGGAAGGCTGACCACCCATACACTACCACTGGTTTGTCATTTTCTTAATACAACAGCAGAGCAGGGGAGAGGTGTGTGTTCAGCCTCCAGCAGTCACGCAGGAGACCTGCATTCACCTATTCCTCTCACCAGCAAGCAATGTGAAAGACAAGAAATGATGCATGATAGAAACATCCTAACCAAAACCTCCCCCTCCAGAAATGAGAAATCAAGTTTGTATTTGTGATCTAGTGAAGACGAATACTTCCCAAAATGCTTGATCTAATCTCAGCTGAACTGAAACTATCTTAACTGAGCTTTGTGTAGCAGAGTCTGGAAGAGTTAGAGACATGCCTGTAAAATCTCTTCTCCACCCTCAGCTGGGCAGTCCTGATAAATGTCCTGGGAACAGCAAAAATGAATATTGCAACACAACAAAAAAACCCGCAGGGTATCCTAGCCTGATGAGGAATTAAATTAGGCTCATTGGACCAACTCCTGACTGATTAAAAACATTCAGCATTCATCACGTAACAGTGTAGTAATTCAATAGTATTATTTAGCTGTATTTTCATTTGCATAAATAAAGCCAAGGGAAACACCTTCTCTGTGTTATAAACTGTTACTCTTCAAGGTTTTTGAGAGTAGCACTTTCTTTTACTTGGGAGTTGCTTACTAAACTACATCCATCATTATTTAGCCTTCTCTTGTGTGTGGTGCTCTAGTCCTCCTGCTGGATCCCAAGGAGACAATTCACAGTGAATTACTAAACCTTTAACTTACTTTTGATTAAAAAAACTGAAGGGAAGGAGAGGCAATACATACACATGGGCAAACTGCTTCAAGGGCAATAGAAACTTTGGAAGATGCAACTGCATGTTCTCCCACCTCTTTTTTTCTTTTTTAGATTCCAAATGGACTAAAATCAGCCTCATGTATGCTATGGAGAAGCTTTCATTCGCTGGATGGAAAGACACACCATATCAAATAACTACTCTTGCTGGTTTGAAGGTTAGTGTTAGACTGAGTTAACCCTTTTTCACAGATGTTTTTATGCAGGAGAAAATCAAGCATGAAGACAAAGTAGTTTCCTACATTGTGAAGACAAGGAACATATATTCCAACTGAAAATGTAGTCTTGCACCATGAAAGGGAAATTATCCTCTAAATCCATTGACAGTACTACTCTAACACTCAGCTGGCAAAAATCACATGGACCTACAACCTCAAATGGCCATGCAAGTTCTATAATAACTACTTACTTCAAGATTCAATCCTATACTTATTCTCCCACAAAATACCCCTGTAAATAAATAACACATTTCCCAGAAATAGGTATAATAGAATTGTCATAAAATGGAATACTGTATTTGTTGATTCTACACAAACACACACAGACTGGGAGTAAGCTTCTATTAATTCTTTTGAAGAACATCAACTCTAACACACATAATGAATCTGTCAAAGGTAATAAAATCAGAGAAAGCAACATTTCAAAAATTTTATGGGTTGCTTCTGGATGAAAAACTTGAAGAAAAAACAGTTTTAAAAATAGAGCTGTAAATGAAGTAGGAGACAACAGGCAAATTATCTTGACACGGAAAAGGGAAGGGCGGAGGAAAGGTATAACTTTATAACACAACACACACATCACACCTGGTGGTGTAGCCATGGGCAACAGAACATGAGAAACAAATAACAAATAAAACAATGTACCCTTTGATTGACTGGAGCATCACCTCTGTGCAACCCATTTCTGTGTTTTGGCTTACTTATCAAGGCAAGACCAAGACTTCCTTCCAGTCAGTTCAAAAGAAACCAGAACAAAATCAAACCCAAAAGGCAATCTTCGTCCAAATGCAGGAAATGAACTCCCCAATTTCTTCTTCAAGTGGGATGAAAGGAGATACAAGAAATAGCTTTTATATATAAGAGTCATCCCAAATTAAAAATACATGTTCTTTAGAAACTTGAACCTCCAAAATCCTGAGAGTCCAGATCTAATCCTGCCAAAAATTAAAACACAAGCTACGGCCCAGCTCATACGTAAATATGTAGCAGGGCTGTATCTATTCCCTTTGCTGGACTGGGATGCCTAGCAAACCATCACTTAGGTTCGCAGTCACAAAGGAGGCTGGCACTAACTCTTAGTCTGAAGATGCTGAGAAAGCAGCTGATATTTCTGCTGTCACTGGCTATGTGCAACTCTTTTACAGCCAAGAGATGTGGTAGTCAACTAAGGGCAGCTAATCGCCCACTCCCCCCCCCAGCCCCATCTCTCAACTTACATGTCTAGGCCTTTATATGAACTATTCAAAGGTTAAAAGTCAAGCACATGCTCAGGCGTTTTGCTGGTAGCCACACAGGTGACTACAATCACAGCTCCTCTCCTTGTACAGACAGGCTGGATCACCACAGATTTTTAGGGAAAAATCAGGTCCTCTGCCCTGTTACTTGTGTTCCCTTTGAAACTGGTCAGCATTGACTTAGGTACACGCTTCTCTGGGTGTGCCATGTACATACATTTGTGGGTATCTATATGAAATGCTGCAGAATATAGATAACAATTTGATCACATCTTTCTCTAAAAGCCCACAACTTCACACCAGTTCCATGTTTGACTGGCCAAAGCAAAATTTCAGTGGCTGCCAGCTCAACAGCCTGTCTCTCAAATTAGCCAGCTGTGACAGTTTTTCTGTTTACACTGCGGGGGGGAGGGGTGGGGGTGGTGTGTGGAGAAAACCACACACACACAAACCAAAATAGGCCAAATTTGTCTCACTCCATTTATTTGGTCACTGATTTGTCTATTTGTCTCACTCTGTGTTTATTTTTATACATACACACACATAGGTATATGTATGTATGTATGTACAAACGTAAATCCCTAGGATGAATTGAGACAAAGGTGACCCAGGAGCTGAGATACAAAGCTTGAATTCAACTCCAGTTTCTGCCACAGGCAACTTGTGAGACCCTTGGGAAGTCACTCAAACTCAGATGCTTCCTAATTTCCCATTCATTTCATGTAATCTGAGACATCGCCTCTTTGTGGGATATTCACTTAACCTTCAGGTATCTGCCTAAATTAGGAGACCAGGCTCCCCCTGCAGCCAGCCATAGCAAGAGGCTGCCCAGCAGACTGATCCAGAAAACAAGCTCCATACATTCAAAACACACTGGAAGACCTTCTTTCTCTATGGAATATATAAGGAAACTGATTTTAACTGAGGCAGCTAAAGTCTTTGTCTGCAGTGTGCGTGTGTATGTGTGTCAGCCTCCTGTGCACTTTAGTACCAGTCCATAAAAGAGGAATGACAACACTTCACTAACTCGTAACAGTTTCAGGAGAGTAAGGACAGGAAAGGCTGGGAGACATCGAGGTACTGCGGTGGCGTGGTCATACAGGAGACAGACAGTGATCTAAAAAGAACAGATTCTAACCCTTGAGAGGTTTGTGATGGGGAGCTGTGAAGGTTACGCAGCAGACTTGAATCGCTTTGGCTGTACTGTGTGGGAAGAACCAGCCCATCCAACAGTTGTACCTCGTGTTCTTGGGAGGCCCCACGTGCTCAAGACACCAATACCTCTGTAACTTTAATTTCACCTTGAAGAGTTCCAGGAATGTATTTTAAATGTATTATATTTACCCTTATACACTATATCCATATAGACACATACAGCGTTAACTATTTCAAGGTCCCCACAGAGAGCTGTTAGCATAGACAGAACATGGGTCTGCATACTATTTAAGCCATACGCACCATCTGCTCCAACATTTTAATGTAATTTACCAGGCAAGAATTGAGCAGGAAAAAAACCTGCTAGATGAAAGATATTAAATTTCCCTTTCCCCAAAACACCCCCTGCTGCTTGATATATGAACCTAGATCACCCATAACTAAAATTTGAATTTGATTTAAGAACATATTCATAAATTAAAAAAAACCCAAAAACAAAAGAAAAAAAACAAACCAAAAAAAGTCCTGTGTGTGCAAGGTAACATTGGCATAATTTTTCTGTTAACTACTAATCTGCTGCCCATGGAGAACTGTCCAAACTGATAATCCTTTTGCCAGTAACAAAACAAAAAGGGGTGAACAGGTTAAGAACTTAAAACTGTTACTTCCCCTCAGGCAAAAATTTTTATGGTCTTCAGTAAATGAGTAAAGAAGGATTTATTTACTGCAGCATTGAAGTCAAACAAGTTCTATATGTTAAGACTTGTATTTGGCTGAAGGTGGCAGCCCTGGGCCAAGTACTATTTAAATTTTGGAAATAAGTCCTGCAACTGATCTGTAAAAGGGCTTCCAAATAGGAAAGACTTACACTTCAAGAATTCAGTTTCACCAAGGCGTGTACACTCATGACAAATAAGCATCCACCTTTTAAAACAAAGGCAATGATTTGCAGAATTTATGACAAACCCCTTTCATCATGTTCAACAGTATTCACAAAGATGTTTAAGCAAGGTTAGCCATTTCTTCATTAGAAGTACACACAAAATTAACAAGAAATACAGTACTAGGAAAACCACCTGTCGTGGTTTGGGCCAGATTGGCCCAATCCGGTTGAACAACAGATGCTCTCTCTCTCTTGCTCCGCTCGGGAGGCAAGAAAGAGAGAGAAAAAGAGAGACTTAAGAGTTTAGAAGGAACTAAACTACTTTAATGAAATATTGATAATAAAGTAATAAAAAGAAAAATAATGAAATATATACAAAACCATATCAAGCTCCCAGGATGACAATCACGTCACCAGAAGGTGCTGGGGAAGTCCCAGACTGGACTCGGTGATGGATGGGAACTGGATTCCGGATCTGGATTCAGGATCGGGATCAAAGGCAGACGCAGAGACAGAGTCCTCCCAGGACGCCGGCCACTGAAGAAAGAGAGAGCTGACCCTTTGATCCCTCAGCTTTTATACTGAGCATGAGGCAGATGGGATGCAATACCCTTGTTGGTCAGTTTTGGGTCACCTGTCCTGTCCGCTCCTCCCCGCAGGTGTGACCCCTCTACGCTTTTCTGCTTCCGACCCTCCAACGGGGCAAGTAACAAAGTTGGCTGGCCTTGGGTGTTATAGCAATAAGTATAAGCAAGAGCCTCTCTGCATACCGTTCCTTGGCATCAGCTATAAACATGGGTCTTATCACTCTGAGAGCGAACAGTTTTCTGCAAAACATGCTGTTCATTTCAGCAGTTAGAAGAGGCCTAGCTAAAAAGAAAAGTTACTGAACAAAATTGGTCCGGTTTTACCTCAAACCAGGACACCACCTTTGCTATAAATTCAGGATGTCACACACAATTGGAAGACCAAGACTGCCCAGCAACTTTTAAAACTGTAATTGTATGCAAACTGTTGACAAAAAGTTCCCTCTATAGCCTTACTGAAAGCCCAGTGCCTGCTCATTTCCTTGCTAATGCCATGCCAATCTCCCACTATTCATGCTGGAAAGCTGACACTTCCTCTTCCAAACCCCTGCACCTTTCCCTACTACATTCAAGCTGACAAGCAAAAATAAAAAAATAAAATAAAATGGATTTCTTAAGGCTGTAAGTACCAGTGTTGCTTTCTGATGTGGAAGGCAGAAAAATCTACATTCAGCAGTAAAGTCTTACCAGCTCGTCTTACTGGTACCCTAAATACATCTGCCTTCACGATTCATAATCTCAGGAAACGAGACCTCAACCTGAGCTCCCACCCAGAGCTGAATGGCTGGCTGTGCGCCAGGATGTTTCAAACCACCAGCCAGTGATCAAAAGCAATCATCTCCGGCAGTCATCGTACCAAAACCTCCCTTCATTTTTCAACTCAAGGCTCATTAAAGGTCAACACAGCAAAATGATTATTAAGAATTATCAGAAAAGGAAAAAAGAAGGCAAAGTCTTTATGGCAGTGTACAAAATCACAGGGAGTGACTGTCTGACCAGGACCCTTTGGCCTGGAAAGAAGTCAGTGGCGACAGTTAAAACTGAGATCTAAACAAATCCTGAGTGGTTTATAACAAGGAGAAAGAAACAGCTACTCCCTGTCTCTTCTTGCACGGGAGGGGAGCTCTAACTGTAACTAACTTGTTGGTCAAAACAAAAAGGAAGTGATTCCTCATATGAGTTAAGTTATGCAATTTCTTGCTACAAGACACCGCAGATAGTAAAGGTTTACAGGGACTCAAAAACACTTCAACAAATGAGTGGAAGAAAATTCCACAATGACTACTGAAAACAAGCATACCATTTTCAGCTCAGGAAACGGACAGCTGCAGGAGCGTATCAGGGAAGGATCAGCATAACCATGCCTGCTCTATTCATCTTTAGGCATCTGACTGGGATACCGTCATGATACAGGGATACAGAGATGTCCTGGACTTTGGTTTGATCAGGTGTGCCACCCTTACGTTATTTCCTTGTGTATCTCAGGAGTTCAAGAACATCATGAGAAGTCTTACCAAAAAATTACAGAATTATCTTTTATAGGGTTTTTTTGGTTTGTTTGTGGGTTTGGGCTGGGGGTGCATATGATTGGTTGTGGGGTTTTTTTTGTTCTGGTTCATTTATAAATGATTGAGGGTTTTAGTCTCTTGGGTCTGGGGTAAATTTTAGTCCAATTTTCATGCTTCCATCCCCAGCTAACATACACTGCAGCACTGAGCACTGAGAACATTGTCATTGATTTCAATCAGCAAAGAATGACACCCTAACTGCTTCCAATTTCACAGGTACTAAGCAACACTATGTGATTGCAGCCTCTGAGTAAGCAGTGTCCTGTATTCAAAGGTTTGAATCGTATAACTCCATACAGACCTGGGATCTTTGGCACCTACCAATGAACACCACCTTTGCCAGTCTTGGATAATAGACTCCTGAAGCACAGAAATAAATACCCTATGTGCTGTTAATTGATATTAGTTCTACTGAACCATAAAATTTCCCCATATCCTCATCATGGACCTAAAACTGAGAGTACTTGCTACTATATTGTAAAGTTTCTATATTTTTCCTGGTATTAATGAGAATAAAAATAATTTTTCTTTGTATCAAAATTCATATATAACATTCCTATTAAAGTTATGTATTCAGGTATAGTTTAAGATGAAGAAAAAGCACACAAAAATGAAAAGTTAAACAGTACAATAAGTTAGATTTTATACTTCTTATTGAACATTAGATTATCATAGTGATCTTCTATGTTCACATTACAGTAAATAATTATTCTAGTTTTGCACCATCAGCCTTAAGGGAACATGTAACATCATTCCTTACAATTCTGTGCATCTTTGCAGTAGTGCATATTTTTTCAAGAATTATATAAAAACACTGTCATAGGGTATATATTTTTCTTTTAAAAAGAGCAACTATCACTATTAGAAAATAGTACATAACACCATATTCTCAATTTTGTTAGTAGTAGGAGACTGCTGCACAAACAACTCTAAAAATACTCAAAAGCTGGATTGGCTTTAATGGAAATGGTACTTACAGCCTTTATCAAATTGTACTTTCTTATTCACACACCAAGACAACAGAAACCTTATTTGCTGTTAACACAGAAAATCTGAATGTTTCCAAAGACCAGATCATCCTTGCTACCCAGTGAATGACTAAGAATGAGGCTGGCTGTCCCTCCCTGGGCAAATCCTAATCTAGTTTAACACTTTAAGAACGTGAAATTTCAAGTGTAGTTCTGTTGCCTCATATCTGCGCTGTGTAGATTTACGTCAGAAACTGGAAACATAGCTTGCTGAGAAGCATGCAGGGAAAAAAAAAAAAATAAGGCTAAAGACACTCTTCAGAGACCTCAAAAGGAAAAAAGAGCAGAGTAAGAAAGCAAGTGATGATGAGTACTATCAATATACTTGAGCAGATTTGACAATTTTTCCATTGAGCCAATATATTTCTATTTACATGTACTAAATACCTGTATCACATTCTATTTAAAAGTGGCTGAAGTCAAAGAAAGGCTCCTTCCAAAACATCAGAAGGCATCAGAAAAATTCAATAGGATATTATTTAATGCTAATTGCACAGGGCATTAAAGCTACAATAGAATTCTTCACTGAAGACTAAAAAAAAAACCAACTTAATATGATCTGTCAAAACCATCAAAATTGGCTGCATGAGGAGATTAACCTCCAAGGAGTTATAGTGAGGTTATTCTGGGCAGGGAGTTGTCACAAGACCTGCCAGTCCCACAGAAACTTCTGCCAACGTAAAGAAACGGCTACTTAGGGCTAATGTCCTGTCCCCTTTGTGGCATGGACCTTGTCTTTTCAACCCTCCACAAGGCTTCTTCGGTTCTTCCGCATCTGTGCTGAAGCATCCTGACTCTTTAAATTATAACACCATAGATAACCAGGCACGTCCAACTTCTGCTTTGAGTGACTGTGTCTGACTGCCTCACAAACCACACTTTTGTATTCAATCAATAACACACAAAACAAAAGGACTTGAGGATTTTGAAGGTAAAAGCTCTCTTTCTTCCCCTTAGGAAAATATTTTCTTATGGAAGCAAAAGTATGCTTGCCAGCAAACATTACATTTTAATAGTCAATATACCCATAAAACAAAAATCCAAATCTGCAAGATACTAGAAATGTTATGGACCATATTAAAAAAAATTACAATTTCTGCAAACTCATCAGTTTCTTCTCCAGTTTTTAATCAGCAAGCTGTGCAGTACACCATGAAAAGATCTGCATTTGCCTGGTGAACTGGCACACCAAGAGTGAAATACTCCTTCAGCACCAGCTCAGCAAGCCAAAAAATGAGTAACATTTCTCTTTTTCATTCAGTCCCACTGAGTTGTTTTTGGCAGAGCCCTTGAAGAGATTGAGACAGAAATGGGAAGTTTGCAGAGCCTATTCTAGACACCTGACAAATGAGAGAGACAGAGCATTTAGGTTTAGGCACCAGCATTTGCTCCCTCTTCAGAGGAAGTAGGTCTGTGGTATGAGTCAGAGCTCTGAGGTTTGATGCGTTCTTGTTGGGCAATGGGATCCATAGTTAAATAACTTTGTTATCAGTGAACAAATAGTGGGGACAGAAAAAAACCAACCAAACAAAACTCCCCAAATCCCACAACCTAGTGTTTTTCTGAGTAGTTCACCTCAGTTTCTTTTGCTTGGAAATCTGCATTGACTGAAAATAAGCAACCTCCAATAAAAACAAACAGCCTGTATTCAGAAGAAAAGGCACAAGTATAGAGCTATTGGGAAGTCAAAAGTCTCCTTCCCAAGTTTCATGAAGATCCTATTCCTTGCTGATCTGCACTCACTTAAAAATCGAATGCTTTAAAACTAACACTTTGGTATTTCAAAGAGATTTAGGGGCATGTGACCAGAATAATAAGTAATATCCATGATTGTGGATACTGGAGACATTAAGGATATTCTGAAGGTTAAAAAAAAACAACACCAAAAACCAAAAACAAAAACCCAAAAAACCACAACCCCAAACCAAAACAAGAAAAACAAAAAACCACAAACCCTAAAGAAACTATTAAAAACCTACTGCTGTTCAAATGTGAGATGGTGTTGTAAGACACTTGAGTTCTGCTAGCAAAAAAAAGATGAAGGAGCTAGGAAAGAAAATTATCACCTTCATTCTTCTCCACAGAGAATCTTTCTGGACTTGTGGATTTTGAATTTTGGGCAAAGGCAACACTTAAAAAATCCCAAAACTATGGGCTAGTAATAGCTAACTTGGCATCACCATAAATAGATGCAGTTTGGCATGCCAGGAACCTACTGGGGTTTTAAATCATTGCAAAAGAGGATTAAAGAAAAGAATACTCAGAGCAGCAGTAGGCAGGGAAGACTGGTGTTTAACTCCTTACCTGACTGAAAATGTGAACTACCTTGTCCTCATTACTTTAAACCAAATAAGCTAATTGCTAGCCAACACAAATTATGAGCACACCTTTTCCTCATTTTTGGTAAACAAATTCCAATGCTTCAATACAATCATGCTGAGATACATTAGACTCAGCTTTTGTAGCCCAGTGTTTTTGCAGAGCTACTGCAAGGAAAAGAAAAACAAAACCATGGCTACATAAAGTGCAATTCTCTGTAAATAAAGTGAAAAAATTACTGGCACTTCCATAACAGACTTTGAACCTTCTAAAATATCTTGCTAATAAAGTGAAAGAATCTCTTTTTTGCTTGTTTGTTTTAATTAATAATACAAGTCTAAAGGTTATTCAAAAGCTAGACCTGAGTTACTAAATTCATGAGTTCTTGCAAGATTAGAATTACAATAAATAGTTAGGATCCTGAGTTTTGGTGCAAAAAGGATATAATTTTGAAGACCGTAATTCAGAAAGTTGAAAAAGAGCTGAGACAGATTATACTGAAAACTTCGACTGATGTAGAAACCTGCCCATTGGTGTTTCATGCACATTGATTCACATACACACACACATATACAAAGTAATTGTTTCGAGGCCACAGTTTAGC
Organism: Burhinus oedicnemus; assembly: GCA_008921705.1. Lineage (NCBI taxonomy): Eukaryota > Metazoa > Chordata > Aves > Charadriiformes > Burhinidae > Burhinus > Burhinus oedicnemus. The sequence goes on from VFFE01007226.1 coordinate 1,235,711, forward strand.
TCTTCTCACACACACTGAAGGAACCTAAAGATGAGAACTGAGCAACATAAAAGTTTTTCAAGAAGAAAGTCCGGCCATTAGTGTGTTACATCTCATGAAAATAATATCACACAGTAGTCTTTCACTTCTGAGGCTGATCAGAACCTGTATTATATTTAGCACACCATGAACATGATAACCCAAGAAAGAACATTGATATAAACCATTAACCCATTGGGGAAAAACTCTGGAAGAGGATTCATCTTTTAAAAAGGAAAATGATTACATTAAAATACACAGAAACTTTGAAGAAAACAAGCTGTGCCAAGTAACTGGGGCCAAAATTGAGCCGTTCACAGTTATTATACTTGGACTTCAACAGAAAGAATTTAGAGCACATTAAAGTACAACAGCAGCTTTGGAAACTAGCTGCAAAAAAATCAACCGAGTTAACTTGGGTATCTGAAAGCACACCTGTGAGAATTAAATGGATCACATTCCAAAAGGCTCCCATACCTAACAAATAGTACTGGAAGACACTGAATGACAGAGGTCTGAGCACATGCAGTCTGCCCTGTGCTTAGAAAGAATTGCTTATTCTCAGCTAATGAAAGAACAAGCATATAAAATTCTCAATATGAAAATAATCAGAAAAAAATCACGAATTTTTCCTCTCCTTCATACTTACATGTAAGTTTAGAAAGCAAAATCATCAGGTGACATTGCTCTGTAATATTTCCAGTTAAACTAAATGATGTTGCTCAAAGCAGTTTACAACCTCATAAATAACCATTCTGAAGATAAAAGAAACAAAACAAAACCAAAAAGCAATCTACCATTTACCCAGCAACCAAAGAGCAATATGAAATACATCACATTCCTCTTTCTACATTTCAGAGATACAGGAGTAGTCTGATATTCCAAATATTAGCGGATGCTATTTGCTTATGATACTTTTAAATCATGACTGCGAATGCACTTGACATCTCTTGGAAGTGAGAAAAAAGCAAACCCTAATTCATCAGCTTCTTTTTTAAAGCTGACATCTGTCTGTCTCTTTACTGCACAAAATAAAAGGCGAGTTTTCCGTTTGCAGGCTCCAGATTGCTTGTTCAGTGGCTACACTCAAATCACAGCACGCAAGGGCTGCATTCCACCTCAGGACTATTCGTGGGGACTGCCAGGAACAGAGATGTCTGCGCTCACCAGGGGAGAAGGGGGCATTTCAGACTGTGAAGCTGATTGCGCTGGAAGTGTTTGCTAATAGAGACGTCAATGAAGTAAAGGAGTTTCAGTACCTGAGTTAACTAGCTGTTGCTCCATGACCCCGCAGCCCAGGACCTCCATCCATTCTCCTTGGAAGTTGATCTCCATCTCAAAGGAAGGGTGGGTAAACGGGAAGTAGCAGTCTACCCATCTGACTTGCAGTCCTGTAGCAGTGTTTAAAAAATAAATAAATATGAAGGGTGTATGCTTAAAAGGCCATCCCTCCAACCATCTGTAAAACTTGCCCTTCAACTAATGACACCAATTACAGCAATCCAGAGAAAATAAATAGCAAACAAACTAATTTACAACACTTGTGCAAGGCGATAAATCTTAAAACTTGTGGAAAAAAATGACCATGTCTTTTCTAATATGAAAAACGCTTTGTGCAATTCAGGCACCCTTTGAAACCAAATCAATCATTTGTCAAGCTCTAGCAACCACCTGGCATCAAACAAAAATGAGCCAAGATCAGGGGAAAGTCAGTAATTTTGTTATTCTTTGCACCAGGAAATGACTAACTGCTCCTCTGAGGAAAAGCTAAGTCTTTAATTTTTACTTAGTATTTTATGGATCAGCTAGGCAAGTACTTTTTTTCATCAGAAACTAATTAAAATACATAGCTATTCTTTCTGTATATGTTTAAATAGGAAAGTTAGAAATAGATATTAATACACACAAATATAAATAAATATACACAGAGCTGTACACTATTAAGGTATGCTGTATACCAACACACACAGAGTACTGCGGACCCAGGAGACAACAGTTTAACTTTGTATGGATGCAAAGTGTAAGAGAAAGGTGCCACTGGGTAACAATCCCTCCTTCCCAGCTCAGCACCTCTGCAAGTACCACTGCACAGAGCTAGGAAACCCCTGGCATCTCAGAGCAGCGGAGCCAGAAGAGGGCAAGGTCTACAGTGCCGCCAAAAGCAGAGGTGTTGTCAAGGCCCTCATTATATTTGATGAGTTTTAGTTCTTGTAATCATTTACACAAGCTTTGTTTTGCTAAAGAATTTTTTCTAGCCATTAGGCGTGTCAGGGGAAAAAAACAAAAAGGTCTCGGAAAAACAAACTGTAAAAACTCAAAAGAGAACTGAACTGCGAATTCTGTGGGCTAATGCCTTAACCCCAAGCCCATCTTTCCCTTCAGTTAAGCCAAATTCTAATCAGCGTTAGGATCGTTAACAACCAGGCAGGTCCAGTTTTGAAAATAAGGAGCACAGCAAAGGTCGTTTGGGTGACGGTAACTGTTAACACCCCTGGTTTGATTTTCAGGCTTTTTTTGGGTTTGTTTCCTAAAACGAACTTAAAACATTAAATTGCATGATTTATACTGACAGTTTTTCAAATTAAAAATTTTCTGTAGGTTTAAGGATTAGATTTTCTTTGATTACTTCTGAATCATTAAATGTGGCTACAGAAACTGAAACAATGTTACAAGAAAAGTGTACATACATAGCCAAAACATAAAATACCTAGTAGTTACGGAGACCTTTTCTGGATACTATGAACTTTCAAATGGAGTGGCAGGTTTCAAGACAAACACATGGGTACTTCTAGCTTTTCTTTTCTCTCTTAAAAATCAACGTCAGGAAGTTATATGAATGATAAAAAAGCCTTTTGATAACTTTACACACAGAACTCAGAAAAATTGAAGTATTAGGAATTATACCATTCATAACTGTACTGTGAGTTACAGCAATCACTTTATTGCTTTTTTGTCTGCATAACAATAAAAAAAGTTACATGGATGAAAAAAGTCACGTGGATACAACAGTATGGTGTGCAGAAAACATTTTTTTAATATCTCGATCTTGGTACAAATGCATTTTTAACCCTAGGGCTGTACAAGTCTGCATTCACTGTAAAGCCGTGCACATATAAAATATCTTCATTTAGCTTGCAAAATTTGCAACTGCAGCAAGAATGACATTAAATATTCAAGTAGTTTCGTATTTAGTAACAACATTTGGATAATGGTTTCTTTTTAATCCTCTGATTACTTCAAAATGAAGCTCTGGGAAAAAAAGGATTTCTCTGTTTTTTGTTCTTAATTAAAATAAAATTTAAAAGGTAAAAAATGAATTTAAAGCTCTTTAAATTTTGAATTTTAACACATATTAGTACTTAAGAGGCATTTGTTTTAAATGCAAATAAGCAAACAAAGGAAAATCTGAATAAAACAAATAGACAATAAAGAAACAACTCTCACCTTCATTCTGTTCTCTAAATTAATAGTTAATCCTATATAACACAATAATTTTATTCATACAGTAGCCAGGACAATAATACCTCCGTAGTTTACATTCAAGTGTTCTTTCAGACTTTTGGCTCTGAAAGACTTTACTGAAAAGCAAGAGGGTGCTCAGCTTTCAGCAAGATTAAGCCTTCTAACTGCATTTCTATAGACTGTCACAGAATAAATGGGTGCATTTATTATTTAGATACAAAATATTGTCTTGGTGCTCAATATATTCCCAAGGAATAAAGGGCATTGCTCATACTCAGCAAATTAAACCACTAAAGACTTAAAAGGATTACGAAGATTAGGCGTTCTGTAGTACTATATAATTTACCTCATCAGGCCTAATTTATTTCCTCATGTACAGCCTATGAAATGCTGGCAAAAATGATCTTTTCTAGAAATTTCAGGAGGCCAAGAGATGCATACCTGTCTTAAAACACAGAGGCACTTAAGAGAGCACAATGCTGCATTCTATCCGAAGATCAATCACTAGATACAAACTCGGTAATTTCCCTAGTTCAGAGAGATGATTTATATTAGCAGAGGACACCTCCTCGTTTCACAGCATTGACGGGATTCTTTCCAGTGGGTACACGTCCATTAGTAACATCTCCATGAGTAAGGAACATGTCACATCTCCAATGAGTAAGGAAAAAGCAAATGGTTATTGTTATTTCTGAGTACTGAATCCAGGTAAGGAACTGGTCATAGCCTGCACTCAAAAGTACTGGTGTTATCAGATACTAAGCTAAACAAGTATCTGTCAGTGCTAGCCTAATTGAGACTCATAATGAAAAAGGCTTGACCAAAGGCACTAAAAAAGAAAGAAAAGAAAAAAAAAAAAAAACAACCCACATT
>VFFE01007226.1:1240083-1250183 GCA_008921705.1 Burhinus oedicnemus
GGGGGGGGGGGCTGGGGAGCACAGAAGGTATTGAGCTGTGGCCACTTGAGGGGTGTGTCGATTTCTAAGTACTCTGCACCTCATCGCTTTGGCTAATTCATCTCACTTGCAGCAGACAGGAGCTGGCTGCCCATAAACCTATGTTAGCTCACGTTATTATTAGCCAGACCATTATGTCCTCAATAAATGATTATTTTACTTTTTTTTTTTTTTTAAACTCCTTACACTTATAGATCTCAATGCACTCGAATGAGGTATCAGTACCACAGAGTTAAGAAGAAGAAAGAGCAGAACAACGTGTTTGATTTAAAAGACATTCAGTGGCTGTTCAGTGAGAACAAGCAGCGGCAGAACCATCAAAGCACAGCATTACTCACCCTCCCGCCTTCTCTTAGCGGTGCCTAGGAACTGGGTAGATAAACATGGGATGTGAATTTTAGGCCATTTAATGTAAAGCAACAAATCACAGAACCAGCACACAGTCATTCTTTTCTATTTGCTATAGTAGGATTACTTCTGAATCTCTCAGCGTCCAGGAAGCTTTTGGCAAACTACAGAAAGGTTAGAGAAAGAACTGGAGTTGGGAAAGACTGGTCAGCTTTATGAGGAAACCTAAGACAGCTAGCCTTGGAAAGCCTTGTTACAAGCTAACTAAAATGAGTCAGAAGAGATTTCCTACACTGACAGATCTGCAGGTGGAGATGGAGGTGTAAGGTAAATTAGTGGATTTTAAGCGCGCACCGTATCTGGAGGTAATAGAGGAAAACTAAGAAAGGTGATCTCTAGGCGTAATAACTTCCTGACAGCAAAATCTCATGAAAGAAACTGAAAGACCATCACTTGTAGAATGCAAAATCAGACATGGCGTACCACTAGAAAATGTCATAAGAAGAACTATGTTACATTGTAAAGTATTTAAGACAATTGATGCATGTTCCAGATCTCTCCACCTCTAATGTCTGCCGTTCCTTTGCCTGTTGGCAAAGCCAAGCAGAAATAAAAAGACAAACCTTTGGAATAAACGTAGGTGCAGATTTTTATGAAGTCTTTGACCTTCCTCATGACAACCCAGTGATCTTTAAGCAACTTTTGTTATATTGTTTACTGGCATGTACAGTCAACACTAAAGTATCCAGATAGTGTGGGATGAGTCAGGTAAAGCAGAACTTGTCTCATTACATGTTATGAAAACTAGAATAACGCAACAAAACAAAAACAACAAAAAAAGACAGGTCAGTGATCTGACCTTTCTGCAGAGATCCTGCAGAGATCCTCAATCTATCATCAACCTGAGCTAGTAAATTCCTAGAGAAGCACTGCAGAAGCACAGATATCTACGTCCAGGACTTTAGGCCTAAACTAGTTTATGCAAAACTAACTCGCATGGTAGACTTAATCTGCAACGCAAACAACCTGCCTAGGAATAACACTTGACTGTATGACAATGCAAAATTTCAGTAGCTTACTGCAGCTATGATCATGCTATCCTGCCAGAAAAGATGTGCAAATTCACTGCAATATTCTGATGACAGCACAGGCTGTAAAGAATACAACTGATGTGAAGTATAAAAGGAATGAAATTTTTGCTTTTAACAGAGCATGGGGCCTTACAGAATATTCACAAGAAGAAAAAAATATAGAATTTTTCCAGGAGCAATAAATACACTAAAATACATTTAAATTTTAAGTTAAAAATCTAAGGGAGTTGAGACACAAAAGTAATCAAAAACATTGTGTAAAGTGGGGAGTAAAATAAAAATTAAAAGATGGCGGCTGTCAAAAGACAAATTTAATTATGTGTGTTCCAGGTCACTTGCATTGCATCCATCTCATATGTCCAGTGGCTAGCATGAAGTTTGCTTCTTTGAATATTACCTTCCAGTTTGTATTGACAGGTTACAAGAAGATCAAGAAGGTGAAGGAGAGAGAACTTCACATTTCCGTGAAAAAAAAGAGAGGAAAAAAAAAAAAGAGATAATTATATTTAAATCACTATCTATATATCATCTTTGTATTTCAGGAAAAATATCCAGGGCATAGAAATAGAAAATCCCTACAGTAAGAAGGCAGCACCTACTTTCAGTCTGTAGGTTTACAATCATTCAATAATATTTTTTTTAATGTCTTTCTAGCTAGTGTGTGGATTGTAGAAGAACTAGTATAGCCAACACACTGAAGCTTAAAGTGCAGCATCTGTCAACAGTTAGAGAAGGACGTCACTGTAGTCTCAGATACCACTAATAACTCGCAGAAATTGCTCAGTTTAAACATCCTCAGCATCTGAGGTTGATCAAAAAGTATCATTCTTACTATTACTCACTTTGATCCTAATTTGGTATGTTTCAAAAGACCGCTGTTAAGTAAAATACAACCGCAAGAAAAACTGAACTTGGCAAGTTAAAAAATTTTTGTCCAGGTGGGATAGAACAAAAACTGGTAAAAGTTTTGCTTGCTGTAAATTAAACTTGAGAATTCCAGACAAGTACTCAAGCAGTCATATATAGGACTTGCTACCGTAATCAATCCACTCTTGGAACTACTGCTCTAAATTCAGTGGGCATCTTAACAGAGCTTTGAAAGTAGCCAGCATATCTCGTGCATTCTAATACTATCCGGTAGTTCCTCAACAGAAATATGAATCAGTTCAGAAGAGAAGCCTCCTTGCCAGGAAACAGCATTAATGTAGCAATTTTAACTCAGGCCATTTATAAAATTCAAATCCTGAAACCGAAAGCAGGTATTTCCATGGAGAGGATATTTCATTCGTATACACAGACATTCATTACCCTCCCTCATTCCACTCTAAGTACCAAACAACAATTATTTTTCAGCTTGGTGCAAACTTAGCAAACGTAATCTCCCCTCAACTGCAAGGTTTAATTTTTTTGCATGAGGAAAACACTCATGGCACTTTCGGTGTGTATGCAGCAAAGCAGCACATGCACGTACATAACCCTTCTCCTGTCAAGCTCCACGCTGCTGGTGCGAGGCGTGATCATTGCCCCACATGCTCCCCAGTGGCAACCAGCTCCGATGCAGCCCCAGGTGCGATGCCGCAGCCATGGTCTGTCCCTCCAGGGACACGGAAAGCCCATAAGGATGAAGCAGAGGGGGTCCCGCACAGCTCTGTGCCGGAGCTGAAGTTGCCTGTCCTCGCAGGACCCACACCGACAGGTACACTGCATTTACTCTAACGCATGGCTTCTGCCAAGTGAATACCTGTAGTTCGGTCTGGCATGTGTCCCTACCTGTGTTCATGCTTACTATGTTACCCTGACACGCTGCATACCAAAACCTCTTCACAAAAATCTGGTCATTCAACACAGTGTTGCATGCACCAGTATTTAGGAAAACCAAGGGACTGTGTGGCCTCTTGGACTGTGCTCAATAATTTTGTAAGGTGTAGATATAATAGTATTAAAGAACAGTAACATCTAAATACAGGTTACAGCTGAAGGGTCAATCAATAGCCAGTTACCCTGACAGTAAAGACACTGGGATGGAACTCTGACCAAACTTAAGACAAAAATGTAATAGTAAAGAATATGAATGAAAACTCCTAAAATTACTGTAACTCTTATTAGAAAAAAACCCAACGTGGCTGTTTCAGTATACCAGCTGTCAACATCACCACTAAGCCTCATGTTTTTATCATGCAGCAAAATGTTTCTCAAAAGTATGGATGTCCACAGCCATCAGCAGTCCAGGAAAAAAGGTGCAAGAACCTACCATCACCAAAGATGTGAGTCATGAGCTTTGTGAGGACTTGCTTCAGGTTGAACTCCACCAGCCTCACTGCCTCCATGGTGTGACACTCTTGCTTGTGTGCAGTGCGATGACCTTGCTCAAACAACTGTAAGCCTTCACCATCTTTAATGTTGGAGAACAACTAGAACAAAACCACAAAAAACACCAGTGTTTTCCATCAATGACTGAACGAAAACAGAGAATGAAGTTTTATTGATTTAAGTGGGAATCTTACCTGCTAAGTCTGCACCACGAAAAACAAATGTAAAGACTGATTTTATACAAATTCTGTTCACTAAACAGAGAGATAAATCACCACAAGAACAGAAATATTCAAACAATAAGATTTGTTTTATTTCTGTACCATATCTTCAAATAATACGATTAGCTACAGGAAAACATCAATTTATAAAGGAAGCATCCCTTTTTTTCTGATCCTGTTACATTGAAAGTTATCATGCAGAACAAAGTACACTGAACAGTACATGTAAATTACATCCCAAAAACTACAATACACAATGGCACTTATCACAGCTTCAACTTTTTTTAGTAATTGAATGATGTAAAAGAAATACCAAAAAACCCAACACTTTTAAAAAGCTGTAATCCAATGAACTTTAAAACAAACAAACAAACAAAAACATACCCTGGCAGTTTAATGAGACCTTAAGCTGCTTATATTTGATTCATCTTGGGTACAGTTTATTCACTTAAGGACTAGCAGTTTCCTGAGTTCTCCCCCATACAGCGCCTTTCTGTGTACAGGAATTTTGTCTATGGGGAGCATTTAAGGATTCACGGTCTTGGTTTGGGGTTTCCAGATAAATTACAAAGCACAGGGGCAAACTGTATTTGGGATGTGACAGACTTGCTCTTTATGCAGAGGCCACTCTCCACCACATCTGCTGCTAGGTTTCCAGCCAGGTGATCCCAGACAGATACATACCAGCAATTCTACATCCTCTCAGAGAGACCAATAAAAGACTCTTTCTAAGCCACGTCATTGAAGGGTCTGTGTCTTGGGGAGACAAGCAGACATTTTTACACTGTAAGGAGGATTTTTGTTGGAAATCCTTAACAGCTGTACACAAAACAACTCTGTTAAGTCCAGAGGGCAAGGAGAGCTAATTGTGAAAGTGTTTCCAGTGCCCTTTCCTACCCTTCCTCCTCCACCTTCCCATAGTCAAGCAAGCACACACAGATGGAAAAAACACGCATTGAGATTTTCTTCACATTAAGTCTCCCAGCATAACTAGCTTCTACTCAGGAGATGCCACGAACAGTGTGTAACCTTAAGAACTCACAGATGCCCACAAAAGTTGTTTTAATTGCAGTTTGATGACTTCAGTGCACTAAATGCTTTTAAAAAAATTCAAGTAAACCTCTGGTAGCCTACAAATGCTGGGCACAATTAATTAAGCCTAGCTTCTAGCACATTTCATACAAACACAATGCATGCAGAAAGAGTCTGAGTTTAGATAGCACGCAAACTAGCAGCAAAATGGATTGAGGGAATAAAAAAAAAAAATCCCATCAGTAGCATTTAACTTTGTATTGCTAGTCAGAAGGAGACTTGGCTGAAAGACTGAGAAAACACCTCTCAAGTTAATCTCCTTAGTGCGCTGCAGAAAAATACAAATAAAAAGGGAAAAAGAGAAATACTGAATAAAATTATTATCCATCAATCTAACAAAAATGCCTTTACTAATCAAAAGGCAGCAGCTTGACAAAACTAGGTATTACACTTTTAAATAACAGATTCTTCATTCAGGTGCTCGCCTGAAAGATTAAATCCCTTTCTTCCTACGGGCATTATTTCTGCACTGGCTGGAAGACGACGACCATACCCACCCTATAACTAATTTACTGTCAGCAGGGCAGGTCAGCCATCCAACATGTGGTTTGAAAGCCAGGGGATATTCACAGAGGCCAGCATTAGCCTACGGAGGCTAATTGTCTTAGGCTTACTGGGCGGTCAATGGCAGACACAGGCTCCCTCACACAGGAACCTGGAATGGCTAAAATTACATTGCTGCTCTGAACTACCCTCTACAGGTAGCTATTATTTCTTTCTACTGACTGAAGAGACCCTCAGTAAGTCAGAAACACCCTCCAGGCCACAGAGATTTTTCCCCTTTGGACTAGAATACACTGTATTTACAGATTGGAAGATGTATTTGTTATTTTCACCACCAGCAGTATTTCAGGATGTGAAACTCTTCTTCCTTTTCCCCTTCATTCCTCCCCTCACCTTCCAGCCTGAAAACTGGTTCCTCGGACCACTGCAAGGAACACAGAGTCTGGAAACTGCCTTTAAAATACAGCATTTGTATCAACAAGTACATAGAAGTACTTTTCCTTACCACTGTATTATTTCTGAAATGTTGACATTGCAATTACTGTCTGAAGCAAAATTCTATTTTAGTAGATTATATCAGATGTAGCAATAAAGTATGTGCAAGAGCCATTAGAGTAAATCCATTCAGTCATGCCCCAGCCCTCTAACCTGCCAGCCTCTTCATCCCGCCAAACCAGCCATATGCACCGTCTCCTTCTCCATGCCAGGACAAGTGTCCGTGTAGCGGTGCACTGAGCTAGGAACGTGGATCTGGATGAGAAGTAACCCAGGAGAAGGAAGGAAACTGAGGGTTGTTAAAATGGCCAAATTCAGCTCAGTAATCAATTATCAGCATACCGGCAGCACCAAGAGACACGCTGGCACGTGGGACGGCGCTGGGCCACTTTCAGCACAGGCGTGAATCTACACCACACAGGCTGTGAAGGCACAGCCTCCGGGGAGTCCCCGAAAGACAGGTAGTGGCAAGGAAGCAACCCCTACTGTCAGGCATCAAGAGGCACTTTGGTACTCTCCACAGAGGCTCAGTCAGCTCCTGTCAACTCCAGCACAGCTGTGGATGGGGTTATAGTGAGAAAAAAAAAGATGCCTTACAGTTGTATTAATATTTATTCCCTTCTTTTCATTCACTGACATTGCTATGTCAATATGAGCAGCTTTAAACTGATACACCAATTTCACTATTACAATGATTGAACTGTGCTAAGTACACGTCTTGGATTAGAGACACTTCAACATTTCTATATACATAAAGCTGGAAAAGTCAAAGCTTGAATAAAATGAAGAATCACCTACAGTTGCTCCTTTTCGATGTCAGTTCTTCTCAAGCACATATCTGAGCAAATGGGAAAAAAAAAATAATCTAACAGTCTCACATAAAACACTGACACATCCAGGAAGCCACAATTTCATGTGCATTTATTCCTTCAGTGCAGACTAAAATAAAATGCAGTATTTTATTGTATTGGATATGATAAGTCATTACTACCACCAGAAAAGAAATTTCCTGTAGCCATAAATTGAGCACCTATGTATATGCCTAGTGTAAGGACAAGTTTTTTCTTTAAGTGATGGCATGCAAAACATTGAATATTGTGTCATCATGCAGAAGTCCAAAAAAATAATTACCAGGATTTATCAGCATATCTGATGATACTGCATTACAAAGGAGAAGGCAGAAAGGAATCAAAGTGACCTTACCATCTGGCATGAAATTTACTCACAATTTAGCTCATAATAAGAATAAAGTCAAATTTGGTAACACGTAGTGGCCAAAAGATACTGGGTTTTAGTTGGACAAATATAAATGAAGTTATGCTCCCTTAAAAGCATCTCACGGTATTTCTCAGCCTGGCATCGAGGGCAGGGTCTGTGATTTCAACACAGACCCCAACATTTCTTCAGTCACTTGATGGACTTTTTTTAATCTCACATCACTTCATTATCTATACGCTTAGGATTCAATCCCAGATTAATCGTCTCTTTACAGGATTGCGTTCATAATACATTTCAGATCAGAAAGATCTGTAACTACATCCTGTCTTTCCACAATGCAGTTGTATATTCCTCCTGCCAGTCATGCATACGCCGGCAATTAAGACAATGAATACATAATGCTCATGTACTTATACTCACAGAAAAAACAGCACTTAAGACCAGTTCTACATGAGGATCTGCATGTGGCAACACTCAACCTTGCCACACCGAATACATTTTGACTTTGCGGCCCTGATGAATATCCTTATAAATAAACAAACAGCTGCACTCTAAATCCACTTACAAATAGCAAACCATTTGCACAACATTTTAAGTGTGCTGTAACACTCAACCAATGGATCAAGAATGATGAAGATGACACCACTTGAAGATGGCTCATCAAAAAGAAAACCTAATGCCAGACCCAATCAGCCTCCAAGATGATGAAACTTGTAAACCTGCACCCCCATCCAGGCAGTCAGGTGCCAGAGGTACACAGCCCATCATCTGCACGACAGAATGCTCTTTACTGCACATCGATAATCATTTGTTTTGGGAGAAAATGGCAAAAATCACTTCAAGCAACAGCCTTGCAGGTGGTCACCTTAATTTCAGGATCCTTCCATTTTCAGTCTTCCAATTACAGCAAAGAAAGGTTATTTCTATTTGCCTTTTTTTTTTAACCTAATCAAAGTGCTTCTGAAAAAAAAAACCAAACCCACCCAACCAAGATCATTGCCATGTTTAAGGCAAAACCATACAGATGTTTTTGAACAGCAAAGAAAAAGCAACACTGTGACACAGCTATCAGTTATACACAGATATCAGATATCAGTTAATGAGACATATATGATAGGACTCAGACTTCTGTTCCTGTGGCAACAGAAATTCCTTTATTTTTAAGGACCCTAGACTTCCCAAATAGACTTGTAGACATTTTGCTCTTTTTTTTCCTGCACAATTTAAATATTGCATTGAATAGATCTAATTGCTTTTTTCTGAAAAGCATTGTGGATTTTAGCTGGATGAGATAAAGTAAGAAAAACTATTTTATATAAAGTCTTTGCAATAAAAGATGCACTAGAGGCTTTCAAACTTTCTAGACCATGGACCACTATGAAAATCTCACAGACTTGCTGATGCCCTTTGCTGTCAAATTTTCAACTAAAAATAATAAAAAATACAATGTGGGTCCTTGGACCAATGAAACTCTATTTATTAAGGCATGATTTATACAACACGACTTGGAAAATACTGAACAATACAACATTCACAACTTGGATAGACATCCGCAAGAGTGAAGTCAGTTCCTTCTGAACTAGCCAGGCCCTTTATTCCAACCTCTCAGCCAAATTGCAGCTTCAAGAATAAATTCACCTCAGAATATTGTAGCACAGTAACGCTGCTCTTCTTTTTCTTAACATGGTAGATCTAGTTCAGGTGCCCCTGCTCCTTTACAGTCCTTCCTGCTCCCTGAGAGGAGGAGGGACATCTCTCAGGCTGCTTGGGACTGATGCATCGCTCACAACCAACATCTCAAACACCACCGCAGAAGCAACAGCACCCGAAACTTGATGTGATGCACACGGCTTACTGAGCTCGGTGTCTCACCAAATGCCTTCAGCCTGCACCAATTCCCATGCCTGGATACGCTTAAGATGCAGGTACAGCAACTGCTGGCATGCAGTGGTATCATCAAGAGATGGCACAAGCATTGATCCACGTAGGGAGATATGTGGTGGATGTCAATCACAAGTAAAACACCACCACCACACACCAAAAAAAAAGAAAAAAAAAAAAAATCTATTTCATCATTTGCTACCTACAGAAGAAAGCTGCATGGATCTCCACTTCAATACTATTACCTCAAAGCATCCAGGAAATCCCAAATTCCCTCTGACTCACACATGCTATTACATGATAGGAGATAAATGCCCTCAGTCAGAGGGACTCTCCATGTCCATCTCACCTGGCTCCACAGTCTCTGACTCTTTCTCACACAAGCCTTAATCTTTGCCGGCTGAGGGACTGAAGAGCATAATCCAAATCAGAACAATCATACAGAAAAGGCGATTTCCAGAGGCTGATTTCAGGGTCTTCTATCACCCCTGGACAAGCCTCTCCCTATCCTCAGGTTGCAGAGGGCTAAGAAGAGTACCTTTCCTAGGTCACTTAAACCTTTTTAAATAGTTGTTCCTTGGTGCCCAGCTAGACATTGCTATTGTGACTCCCAGTTACACACACAAATATTCTTGCACATATTGTAAGTGCTCCAAATCACTCTATATAATAGGCTAACACCTAGAACACTATAGATTTTTTTAAACTCCTTTACATGTGTGGACAAAAAAAAAAGTGACTGAAGACAGGAAGGAACTTTACTTTGATACAGTGTCAGAACAGAAGCAGAGTGTCCCAAGTTGTAGTAACGTACGGGATTTTGGAGAACTCAAACCTAATGACACTATTCTTGCAAGTGAAAACCTAGGATGGCGCACACTGATTAAAAAAAAAAAAAAAA
>VFFE01007226.1:1251102-1278698 GCA_008921705.1 Burhinus oedicnemus
GGGGTGTAATCTATACAACCTTTAGAAGGAAAACAGGCATGCTGGAAGAAGAGAACACAAAAGAAATCTCATTCGGGGGTACTATTTAAGAAGAACAGTTCATTTTATGTCCAGAATTTTGAAGCAGATTTGGGAAGCTATTTTGGCACTGGTTTTAACTATTTCTATCAATTAGTTTCTAACTCTTCTATGTATTACATTCAGGTAATAATTACCTAAAATATTTAAAAATATACTGAAAACATGTCTAAATAGATTTTCAGATGTTCTTTGATAGCAGTCCAAGAACATCTTTAAAAAGTTTATGAGAAATTTCAGTATGAATTATTCTGACTTTTAGCAATGAGTTAGTTTGGAACATAGGAATTTCTTTAGTACTTTATTATCCACACTCATAAAAAGGTGCAGAAAAGCACCAGTTACCTGCCCATCTTCAAATCACAGATTACTTTTCTCTTACAAAGATAATCAAGCAACCATCATGAAAAATTGTATAGCCAAAAAGCCAATAGCTCACAAGCATCTCAGAGTAAAACACTGTAAAACTGCCAAACTATGATTTGTTTTTCCAGCTCATACTTCCAATGTATTGATTTTAACTTTGATATGAAGACAAATTATACTAAAAGTTTCAGTTACAAGGCAGAAGTTTTAACCTAGCGTTGACTACAGAATTTGGAATTTGTAAAGGACAGACACTTTTCTACATCTTCTACATCTTTCTTATCCTGCCTAAAATTTCAGCTGAGGATGAACTGACCGTTTTCCCCCCTCCTCCCAAACTGAGAAGAGATGTCAAATTCCTCTAAATTCAAGTTCCTATTAAATCACTCCAGGTTTTGGGTTTTGTTCTAACCACCCCTGTTCTGTGGTAACTTTCACTAAGTAGATGAAAAATGATAAATGTATAAATTAAAAGACAAAGCAGAGCAGTAAACTGACTACAGCGCATAATATTATTGTATTGGCCATAAGATGAAATGTACCCAGGGCTTGTAGCTAAGGTCTAACACTTTTTCCCTTAGTTCCAAAGATTGTTACCCTCAGTACTGTGCAAATTTCCTCTTGCCAGACACTGCAGTCTCCTTACGAATGGCAAGGTAACAGGCCCTGATATTCACATTTCTGCTCAGTGGGTTACAACTTTAACATAGGTATAAATAAATGAATATAAAAATATAAAAATTTTTTCTCTCATGTAGTATTACCTCCATTTAGTCTTTCTTCCACTCAGACAGTTCCTTCTGGAATTATTTAAATTTGCATTATTTTGAACAGGCAACCAGAATATAAAACACAGAAACAGTCCCCAGTGAAATTTCAGAATTACACATTCAATTTTTTCCACAAGGTTCTTGTGATGATGACTGTAAAAAGTTTTACATATTGCAAGACTCTATCAGTATTTAATCTGCAACTGAAGCAAAAAACGATGCTTTAAATCATGGTCAGGTTGAAAATTTATGCCTGTTGCCCAATAAACAAGACTTTACGCATTGTAAACCATACCCCTATTCTTTCTTCATCAGTACAGAAAGTCAAAAGGACTTTCATTCTTTAGAGAGATGGACACATTTTCCAGCACACAGCTAATTTCAAATTCATCAGCTATTAACATTCTCTAATAACATCTCAATTATTTTCTTGGGGGAAAAGAAAGAAGAGAAAAAGAAACAAGCAACCTACAATGCAAAGAATCAGATTGTTACACATCATGTATTTCTAGATAGATGATGTCAGTGAAGATTTCTGTAACATTCTTCCCAGTTATTAATATGCTATTATTACTATTATTAAATTCATAGAGAAGAGAGAAATAGTTTGTCATTAGGACCAAAATTTCTTAAGGGGCATATTCATTAACAATAATTTCAATAATTAGATCAATCACACCTAAGTTTGCAGAAATTCCACCCTGCAAGAGCATCAATGTTATAATTTTGTGACAGATAAAATCTTTCCATCTGAATGCCTGAACTCCTGCTCAAGTAAAAAAATCTGTCATGAACATAAATCATTAAGAAATGACATTGTCTTAATGTAATATTGACCATTTTTCTCTTGCATAAACCCCGATTATACTCATAAACAGGCCTATGGGAAAAGAACAGCAAACAAACAAGATTGGATAAATCTGCAAGATTTCCATTTCCGGGGTACCAAAGAAGTGGTTGGAAGCTGTATTCGACACCACATAGCTCACAGGACATCTGCAGAGGCAGGTATGTTTTTGAAGCAGAAGAAGCACTGACAGCACGGGGTAGGAAACACCAGTGCAGGCAGCATGAACCCTTTCCACCAGTGAAAAAAGCTGTGCTCTATGATTATCCTAGTTTTCCCTCAGGCATCCAAACCCATCAGGCTTCCCTGCCAAGCTCCTGTCACCCGTTGGCAACCACATTAAGAACGGTCTACATCTCAGTATTATTAGAATAAGCTAGTTTTAGTTATAGAAATGTGAATTTGGCAGTATTGCTACAAGCATACACAAATTATACAAATCAATTACTATTTGGAAAACAAACTGGCTTATATTTACCACTTATCAATGATACAGCAGAATACTTAATGACACCCAAGCATTTGCAGAACGTGCAAGCTGTGCCAACAAAATACATAAACTCAAGAGTCCTGGACATCTACCTAGAGCTCTTCAGCTGATGCCTCTGGACTCTGATGAGTTTACTGTGTATGTATTACACACCCATAACTATCAGCTGCAACAGATGAATCCTTCAATGCAGCTTTAGGATGAGATGAAGAATGGAGCAATTCATTAAAGAAGACATTCATTTACAGAAGGTTGGAGCTATTAAAAGAAAAAAGATGACATAATAAAAACTGCACTCTGGATGTAGCTGCCGCAACTCACATCCATGAGTCCTTCAAGTATTAATATGACAAAGTTTCTGGTAAAGTGACCTCATCAGAAGAGACTTGTGATTGAACAAGAATTGAATCGTGCATATCATTAGCTGAACAAGCTGTTTCCTTTCAGATAATTATTATTTTGCTGACTTTCAAGAATATTGTCATCCCATTTTGTCCACATTTTTCCAGGGAAGTTTATAGTTGTTTTCAAATTCAGCATTTTCCACCTATATTTTTCCCAAATTAAAAGTATAACTACATGACCAATCACTTGATCTTTATCAACGTACAGTATAACACGTGTTGCTGTAACATGTTTACGTGCATGCACTTTGCTTACAGCAAATACAAGATCATGCAACTTACCCAAAATCACTTTCACACCAACTAGAGAATTCCTACCTCATGACAGGAGAAGAGCCGAACTCCTTCCATCTGATGGAAGACTGGGTAGTGGGTGTTATCAATTGTATCACGGCGGTAGACATCTCCCACTGCCAGAAAGGCATCAAGGCCGGAGTGTATCAAGTCCCACTGATGAGCTGATGTATGTGCTCTTAGCATGTGATTACGATTCAAGTAATAGTTATCCTCTTTCCTTCTGCTGGCATGGTTTTGTGGGATAAGCAAACTATCAAAATTCTGCTGTATTGTAACCACTGGAGAAAGACCATCATAGACAGAAAAGAGCGGAGTCCCACGGCGTCCTATATATTGTTTGTAAAAGTGGTCCTTCACCTGCTCCTTGATTAGCCACAAAGGGTGATGCTTTTTGTTGTGCAAGTTCCTCCCCACCTTGGAAAGAATCTTCTCTGTGACATTGCTGTAGTCATCTTGAGGATAAGCTTTACCAAGCAGTTCCACAGTATTTGAGCAGGGTGTATTGGCAACAAAATCTGACGGTACAGATTTGGATGAAGAATGCCTTGAGTGGGTGGGAATCTCTCTTACCTTTACTTTTGGTGATAAAGCTGTTTTAGAATACTTAGCTACTCTCATGAATTTCCAGAGCATTGCCATTGCAAACTCTTTTATAATCTAGAGAAAGAAAAAAAAAATATTAAAAAAATTGAGTTAGGAACTGGAATCTTGCTGCAGGAATTGCTCATATCTCAGGGATAAGTGACAAAGTTCCCATTACAAACCATTATTTTGACTTCAGAGGAGGGAAAATATCCTTGTGATCAAATTTCAGCTAGGATATCTTATTCAATTATCAGTCTTCTGCATCGTTGCATCGGTATTAATGACTCTAGACCTTGCCTTAACCCCATTCCAGATACTGCTACTCTTTACAGCTGAATAAACATCAGGCCTTGTTTGAAACAGTATTTTTCATCTGGTTAAAATATGAGGCAATAACTGAATACTACTTACGAGAAACTCAGAAATTTAACAATGCCCTTCAGCAGTCAGGAACTTTCTTATAATAAGACCCCAAGCATTAACTTATTGTTGTATCACCTCCCCCCATTAGCAGAAGCTACAGAAGGCGTTCCACGTCAACCAGATGCACGTGGCACACACCATGCAGTCATCACTAATTCTTACTTAAGGCCAAACAAAACCAGTTTAACCTTTCAAACCACTGAAGTACTGTGAATAAAACAGATGGCCAGACCACAAGGCATATATTTACATATAAACAGCATATTAAGTTCACATATGAGTATTGCACAAGAGTCACAATAAGGGTTTCACAGAGTCAGAACCAATGTTAGCATTTCGGGGTGAGCACAAAACCCCTTCTCCACGTGTTCCCAGAATGGCTATTTTCACGGCTTACACCACTGTACCAGGCCAGGAGGCTCCCCAAATATCAGGAAGATGAACGACGCGATGAGATTCTGAAAGATGTCTGAACTGAACAACTCATTTCCTACCAAAGGGCCATCTTTACACATCCACCCTGTTTACAAATAGGCCTTGTGCTTCACGTGTACCCAGCTGCAGTACTTTGTAGTGTTCAAAGAGACAATTTCAAAAACAAAGAGTTGGAGGTTCACAACCTCTTCAGTCACTCCAAATGCATAAGCCCATTCTGAGATGCAAAACCACTTGAAAATCTATAGTTGGGCTTCACAAATATTAGCTTAGATTCCAGTAGAATAATTAAGCATTACAATTTACTTATTATGAGATGGGAAAACAGAGGCATTAGAATTAAGGTAACTGGGGAAAGGCGTCTGCTCCAAAGCACAAACTGGTTTGTATTTCTCTGTGAACCAAGAAATCCAGGGCCACAGCTTTCCTGGGTGAAAGAGCTTTCCATGAAAGTCTTGTTAAAAAAATGGGACAGAAGCAATTGAATAGACCACAGACTTCAAGTGATAGCTTTCCATCTTTACGCCAGGAATACAGTATCTGGCTAGCTTTCCACAGAAACATAAGAGAAACACAAGTGTAAAAAAAGAACAAACAAGCTAAGATTATTTTTCATATTCTTAAGCTCCAAAAATACATATGCAAATAAAATAGACACATTCTAGAATACAGAGTCCCCCAAAAAACAGATCTGTAAAAGAAAATGGTTATGTTCATATCCGGGTTCCTTTCTTCTGGCTTACGCCTGGTGTTCTCTATAGGTCTACCTCCTGATGTAATTGTACCTCAATAAATTAAAATAAAGGCAAGTCGGGTAGTCAGAAATTAAATTTGGCAGGGCAGCATAAGATTACTAAATATTTGTTTTAATCCTTTTTCTGGTTGAATATCTTAAGAAGAAAGAACATCTATAACTTTTATCTAGTTTTGAAACTTTTAAGGACTGCTTTTTTTGCCCCCTCCCCCCGTTTTTGGGGTTTTGGGGGGGGGGGAGTTTGCAGAACTATGTCACCAAATTAGTTCTTGGCCACTACTGATAAGGTTCTTCCATAAATAAATTCACACACAGACACACACCAGAAACCCCTCTGACATCGACTAAACGAGGGATAGCCTTACGTTTTGAAAAGAGGCTCCATTTTCCCCAAACATACGTTCTCCTTCATGGAAAGTGAGTTCTCATTTTCAAACAGCTGCTTGAAATACCCAGTTCTACTCAGATAACGAATTCAGCTTCCCTTAAGTAAATATCACCATCTGCCCATACATTTACTTTTCTAAAAAAATTTGATTCAAAATTTATAGATAACTGTAAAGTACAAAAAAACTCTCGTGACTTTATCATGAGTCTCGTGATGTTTGCTGCTTTCCTAAATACCATTCCTCTGAGAATCAGACAACCAAATAAGAAGTTTAACTTTCACATGAACAGTTCTTCTCATGATTATAACCTTACGGAAAAAGAAATTAGAACATGAAACATAAGTGTTGGGGGAAAAAAAGGAACATTTGTTTGTTTATTTTAAGACTCATGATTTTTAAGGAGACTCTAACACATACATCTCTAAGGGCTTACCTGATGGTTTTTCAGTGTTTGTAATGAGCAACACTGCTATCAGTTTCTGATAGTTCAGAAACGCTAATTTTTCTGACAAAGTGATACGTACCTTTCACAAACTTGTACAAGAGAAAACCCACAGATGAACTTGTATCAGAGTTTTCATCCTAACATTATTGTTGTGCCTTAAGTAGTTAAATTGCATTACTATTTGTACAATTATTCCAAACTAAAGCAGTAAGCAGTACGAAAAAAAAGTTACAGTCACCCAGTGTTATCCAGTGAGTTACCTGGTCCCCAGTCCCCAGTCCAAGTACTGCAAACAACAGCAAACAAGCAGTAAAGAAGCCACTGACATGGTATCACATGAGCGCCAGAAACACTGAAGTGCTTCATGAACACTCTTCTGCTCCCCTCTCCCACCACAAACTTATGTATGCTACTTCCAGGATCATTACAGAAAAATGGTATTGGACTTAGTTCAACTCAACTGGTGATAAATTACATTTGGGGAGAAAAGCCATAGAGAAGGAAGGAAAAAGCCATGTTTACGCTCTTTACACTGTACAAGAAACCTGCAAATCAGAGAAATGTTTACCAGGGTCGAGAGCAACACTGGAAGATAAAAAGTCTCTTTACCTTTCTGCTAGCAATAAATAACTGATGTTAAGGATACACTAATTACTTATGTTCACTTGTAATAAACAGACAGTTACTTCTAGCAGACATCTATCTAAAGGTCTGAAAAAGGACAGTTTAAATTTATCATTTTCTTCCTTCATTTCCACCATGTTTATTACTTGGCAGTAAAACAAAACTGGTTTCTGTGCACACTGACAAAACCTGAATCCCATAGCAAAGACTGCCAGCCAGCTAACAACCACAGCAAGCCAAACAGCAGCTGTAGGTCCTGTAGCTGAAAACAAATACCTAAATGGGAAATAAACATTGAACAACCACCACTGGCATCTACAATCCAAAGATGGCAAAGTGCT
Organism: Burhinus oedicnemus; assembly: GCA_008921705.1. Taxonomy (NCBI): domain Eukaryota; kingdom Metazoa; phylum Chordata; class Aves; order Charadriiformes; family Burhinidae; genus Burhinus; species Burhinus oedicnemus. Next base: position 1,258,351 of record VFFE01007226.1, read on the forward strand.
TCAATAGCATTACCAGTGGGTCACATGCTCTGGGCTGGACAGTGGCTCTGTGCCACAGCTGGCATCCAATGCGGGGTTCTGGAAGCAGGCTGCCCTGCCAGCAGCTCCCAGTGGGGCTTCTTAAATCACTGCAGGTGGATGTGCAAGCACCGGGCCCCCACCATCTTCTATTACACAGGTCCTTACCTTGATGCTGCCGCTGCCAACATTCCCAGGTGCCTCAGCAGCTCCTCTGAAGCTCCATGGGCCTGTTCCCGTGCCTCAGTCTCCATACGGAGATGTCTAATACAACTGCAGGAAGTCAGATCTTTGATAGGAATAATATTGTACATTGTGTTTTGGCAATACATTTGGAATCATGCCTGCACATGGGTATCAGCTTTTGAGCAGCTTCAAGGTAGACCAGAGGGCAGGAGGTGGCACCCATGTGTCCTGGTTTGACACCATGCCACCTTGCCACCATGCCACCTTGCCACCCAACAATGAAGGCATCAGAACAACCCTGTCCATGCTGTGGATAGACCAGGCACAGATGTGACAGCATAGAATCATAGAATGGTTTAGGTTGGAAGGGATCTTAAAGATCATCTAGTTCCAACGCCCTTGCCACGGGCAAGGACACCTCCTACTAGACCAGATTGCTCAAAAGCCTCATCCAACACTTCCAGGGATGGGGCCTCCACAGCTTCCCTGGGCAACCTGTTCCAGTGCCTCACTACTCTCACAGTAAAGAATTTCTTCCTGAGATCTAATCTAAATCTACCCTCTGTCAGTTTAAAACTGTTACCCCTTGTCCTATCACTACATGCCCTTGTCAAAAGTCCCTCTCCAGCTTTCTTGGAGGCCCCTTTCAGATACTGGAAGGCTGCTATAAGGTCTCCCCGGAGCCTTCTCTTCTCCAGCACTTGCCAATGTCAGCCCCCTACCACAGACCCCATGCCATATATACAGCAGTTTCAGTTGATGGGCAAGGCTCCTTCACCCCCCGCAGAAAACCAGTCATCCCCCATGCAGCAGCACGGTAGAGATTACATATGCAGAAGTACACATCAGTCAGGAGCTTAACAACAGGGAAACAGCAGACAGAATACCAAGAAATATTGTGATTTTGGAGCACGTGCAACAGGCAGTTTGATGTGATAAGGTATCATATTGCTGTACTGTTAAGGCATGTCCTTTCATGTCTAAATCCAGGTTTCCATGTCACAGTGCAGCAAGGATTAAGACAGCATTATCACAGCTGCAGTGGTATTTGTCACAAGTCCCCTCTGCTCCACTGAGGTTTAGGAAAGAATCAGACTCTGAAATTCCTCCTTATACCTGCCTTGAAAAAGAAGGAGAAAAGAAGGGTAGTTTAGCAGCTCACAATGAAAAGAAAAAGGCCTGTGGCACCAGTGTTGTTTTATTCGCCCCCTCTCCGAGAAAAGTGGAAGAGAGAAAATGCTCTTGTTTGAGCAAACTAGAGCCCACCAGTAAACCAAATGGGCATGCTTTCAGGGCCACTTGCTAGCTATTTATCTCTGCGAAGCAAGGGCACCCTCGCTCTCCCTGACCGCTTTTCTGTATGCCCTGTGCTTTTTACTGTTCATGGCTGCAGAAACACAGATGGGCTACTGCATACATAAACCGAAGTACATGATGGGTTTGAAACCAAAATTCTACAAAGATGAGAGTCTGTCTCCTATCCAAGAATAGCTAATTAATGCAAGACTCTGAAGTGCCGTGGAAAATGTTAGAAAAGTTGGGCTGCCACCATTTTGTGATGTGACAGCTTTTATCTACCGTATGTGTGGGGAGGGGAGTTCAACCAACATAGCATATGTTAAAACAAAAATTATAAACATATGCTAGGCTGCTAAAATTGGACATTTACCAGTCTGCTTAGCAATTTAGCTAAGCATTGAATTTTAGTTTTGAAACCTATGTAGGCATACAGCAGCAAATATCATTGTATTGCCATGACCATACCTACGTTGCATAGGATATAACAGAAATCATTTTGCATGCAATACTAATAACGAGCTCAGATTTTTTTTAAGCTCATTTTAAAATGCAGATATATTGTTGAACACCAGAACAGACTTTCACTCTTCTTGAGCATGCTGAATTTAAGTTACATAGAGTTCTGAAATAGCCTTACAACTTTGAATGGATCCATTCTAGAACCTGACCCTCCAAGGTCAGAACATTTTTAGATGCCCCTGATGATGGCTAAAGACCCAAGAGAACAAAATATTGCATGCACTACAAAGCACCAGGCAAGACAACGTAGCCTTCAAGTATTTGACTCTTAATTTTTTCATGTACTTGGAGTTCATCTAGTTAATAATCCATCAGCAAGTTCCAAAAAAATATATCAAATAACTTATTTTTTTGTTATTTTTCTTAACTGAAGCAAAAATGTGTCATAAGCTGGCTTGCTGTCTGCTCTCTAATAGTGATACATTAATCATGATGCCGCCTTCGGCAACATTTTGAGGCTTGCAATATTGAGAGAGAAAATTAAAAAAACTTTTCTGGGATAAGGCATGACCATGTTTTCTCTCAATGTTACCTGTAAGACCTTCTTAAATATGAAATAAAAGGTATTAACAACCATGCATCTTTCTCACTGATCCAGAAGATGCCTATTGTCTGAACAAAGGCCAGTATTTCATGCCCTGTCTTACATACGTGAGCACCTGAAGGCAAGCACAGAAAACGTGGTCCATACTTCTGAGACACACCTTCAAGCACCTTCACCGTTCTTTAGGACTGCAGGATGGGCTAAGATAGTCATAGTGGGCAGCAAGTCTTTGGAGAGGGGAACCCACTTCTGCAAGGACCTCCAGGCAAGTACCAGTTTTAAAATATTTTGAATCATCACTTGAGTACACTCACCGTCCAGTTTCAGGTTGGATATTGCAAATGATGACAAATGTTGTATTCACGTCGCACTGCAACAAGTCCCAGTTCCCTGTGCGGTCCTCCAAAGGCTGCTACAGGCACTGGTTTCCCCTGATACACAGTGTCACTCCAAGATTGTTCAGTTCTAGCCATAAGTTTCCCACTTATTGGAAGGATAATACTTCTCGAGACACATGACTCAAGACAGATAAAATGTATTTCAAGTAGTCAAAATACTTCTAAACTCTGTAGCTGTGCTGCCTAGCTGGTATAAGACTTTTTCAAAGATTGACATATTCAGTTTTCAAGACAACCTGTAGTGAATTTGGTTTAAGCAGTTCAGAAGTAGAGTATCCACACACTGGAAATTTGTGATCAGCAAGCTTATCAGGTACATCAAATTGTAAATTATTCAGAAAATATATAATTTTTTAAAAGAGAAGAGTATACAGCACAGTTGGCTTTTGAAGTTAAAAACCAAAGGCAAATAAATACAGACTTCTGGTTCTAGAAGATAGAAAGACAACACGCTCTATAATATGCAAAATTCAGAAGTTTAAGGTGAGCAGTCCAACCATACCGTTTTTAGTCGAAGAGAAAAAAACAGATGAATAAAAACAAAATAAACAAATACAGAGGAAAGAAACAGTCCAAAAAGAAAAAGAAAATATATAAACACATGACAGTAGATTAAATTAAGGAAAATCACCCCTGCTCAGAAACAGTACCTAATTTTCTTTCATTTATACCTTAATTATTTCTTGATTTTCTTTTCACAAACTAAAACAGAGTGTTTTTCACTGAAGAAATGTCAATTAAGCCCTTTAGTAGAAACTTTCAATACTGTGCAATGACTAAGGCACACAAAATTCTACTGAAAATTAAGCAGCTGTGACCTGACATACCTTTGCTCTTCCCTCCCTCCACAATAGAGACAGAACAGCTAATAGTAAATTCCATATTTTAAGGGAAAATCCTCATTACACAAACATTTTGAGTGCATTATATTACAAATTACAGACTGCAAAAAGGCAATGCAGAAATCATTCTTAAATATTCTCAAATGTGTCTCCTGCGTTTAAATACATCAATTTTTCAAGGGATGCAATCTGAAAAAACAGTTCCTTTGTCTGCTGAGGGAACGTTCTTTTTCCAATACCTTGAAAATGTTGCCAACTAGCCTTCTTCCTTCAAAGACATATTGTAAATAACTGTCAGATGAAAGGGACAGAGACTTTCAAATACCTATAAAATCCTCACTGCAGTCAAGATTACCACTATTTCTTCTGCCTTCTTTTTTCTACCAGTATCTGCACCTTGATTATCTGTATTTTTCTACAGAGGTATATGCCATCAAGAATTTTACTCCTATGGAGTTTTATCTGAGTAAAAACTAATTTGTTTAGAAATTAGACATTAGCAGTATTTATGTGTAGTTCTCACTGATTAACTACACCATTTGGACATAATAAAACCAGAAAGACCTCATCCTTCCTTAACAGGAGGAGGGAATAATAATTTTTTTTGCAGTCAGTTATTAAATGCCAAGAATGGGACACATGCAGACTTGGTAATAGCACACAGGACAGCAGAGGAAGTACAAGTAAGTCATTTTAAGTATTAGTAATTTCCATGATAGTAATCCAAAACACTACACCATAAATCAACAACTCCACAGCGTGGGGGGTGATAAACATGGTACATGCTGCACTCCTGAAACAGCAGAACCTCCTGAACTTCAGCACTGCTTCTCACGTAGAGAAAGTCGCCAATAGGTACACTGCCATGTGTCAGTGGTCTCTGTGGGATGAAGATGCACACTGTGTATTGCAGAAAAGCATAAAGCTATAGGTATATGCTTTATTTTTACAATTTAAGGCAGAATGGCTCAACCGCAGCCACCAGAAGTGCTGGATTCTCCTGGTGGGCCATCCGTGAAGCTGCAATCTCTCTTCTGGGGATGTGCTGCACCTCCCTGGCAATGGCAACGGCAGGAGCAGCCCAGCCCTCTGGAGATGCCTGTGGTAGACAAAGAAGATACCCTTCAACTCAGAAGGCATCATTCACTGATCAAATAATGACTGCCTGCCTCCTCCAGGGAAAAGGCAGTAAGAAACAGCAACATCTTACATACCAGATTCAATGGACATGCTACCTAATGGGCTACATTTAACCTTCACCTGAAAAATATTCAGCATCCCCAGATACCGAAGTTTCAGACACCTCATATGTCACAGTGAAAAACTAAATTTGAGAAACAAACCTAGCCCACCCAATACTAAAGACCAAATGACTTAGATGGGTCATGCCAGAGGAGGCAGCTAACATGAATCACTCAGTTCATCCACAAACTAGAAGTCTTCAGCTTTACCTGTTATCTCCCAATAGTCCTTTGATTCCCGCCATCTCCTTCCATTCTTGAGGAGAACTGGGGAAATCCATGACTCACCATAGATCTCCAGATGCCCTCCTTAGTAATACCCTAGACATCATGCTGTAGTTTAAAAGAATAATCTAAATATTAATATGAAATAATAAATATAATTAATATTTTAAACCAGTGGGTTATTTCATGGTTTTAGTATGTATGTAATCAACGTTTAAATCAAGCTAGCCTTTCTTAGCATGTTTCAACCCTAAGTGGTGGTGGAGGTATTATAAGTTTTGTGTCATACCAATTTTCCCTCACACCAAGCTCTAAAGAGATGTTTCACATATTTGCTATCATCTTGAGCCAAAGTATCACCAGAGATCCACATCTCAGAACTAGCTGTGATGTGAACTTGATCTCAACTCAAACTCTAACACAGCTGCAGTATCGTGCCTTGGTCTGTCTCTATTATAGAAATAATGAAAGTCTGTGAACAGACAGAGCCTTTACCAGGACTATGTATATTTCAACAGCCAATCAAAAAAAGAAAGACAGAGACAAATTTCTCTGCGGATTTTACTTCAGAATCAATAAGTCTCATGGACATCAGTATAGATAAAGAAGAGAAAACGTAGATGTTCGTAGCAGAGACTCCACTGCAGTCCAACATCTCCCAGTTAGAAAATGTATGATCATGCGTGTACAAAGAAGTTGTCTCTAGTTTGAACTGCACCGTCTTCATTTATCTGTCACAGGCTCTGACAAAGCATTTAAGGAAAAGATTAGAAGGCTCCTAAGGAAGGAACTGCATTTCCCTGCCTGGGGCATACCACTTCTCTGAGGTTGGTAGGAACGGGGCTGAAATATTAATGAGTACGCCATTTGTCAAGAAAATTATGCAAGAAACCTTGGCAGCCACACAAAGAGGCAAGCAATCAGATACCAAGCTAGGGTAGTACAAATTAAGCTGTTAAAAGAGAAAAGGGGAAGGAAAAGAAAAAGAAAAAAAAACCCAAAACTTTAATTTGCTTACCCATGCTCATAAGCTTTGGAAGAAAACAATAGATGAATGAACAGGAATATTTAAATATAAAAATTCATTAGACTCAGAATTAATAATAACAGGTACTAACTTCTAAAGGGACTATAAGCCACTTTAAGATCTACAATTCAAGTTTTCAAGTCTTGATTCCTCCAAGAAATTACTTCTGGTGATATTCTTTGCAAATAAATTAGCTTACCATGTAGGATGTGAGCTAAAAGGTGCTGTCACGACAGCAGCTGCTTAATTATTGAAAAAATCACATAAACAAATGAAAAAAAAATTCCTATGACAGATACACAAAAATTAAAAAGTAATCTCTTCTTGAGGTTTCCTCACAAATCATAATGAAGACAGACAAAGGCAAAATTGTAACTGTTGTGCCAAATCAGATGTTAAAATCTATATCCCTAAAAAGGCCTAAGAATTAAATCAGCTCCAAGAACTTGCAAGTATTATTTCTCCATAAGTGGTACTTGTTAAAAAAACAAAAAAAAAATATTAAGAAAAGGTTCAGTCAGACTCTGTGTTCCTACCATTTTTTCCCATGTTTTACATTTATTCACAAATTTTGATATAATTTTAATATAAGTATGCTTTTAGGCCCAGATATACTATAATTTTATACAGTACATTTTATATAATAAATTTGAAGGCTTAGTTCTCAAAGGGATATTGCTAATTTTTAGTGTAAGAAAATTTGGAAAGCACGCAAAGCATTATCATACATTAAAAAGAAAAATGATCTAAAACTTTTATTAAAAAAGAAGGTAGCCCTATTGGCAAATAAAGAAAGTTATTAATGTATGTTGATTTACCAAAACATAGCCATAGTCACCTTGCTAAATGTTAAACAGGTCCAACAAAGTGATCCATGGGTTCGATCACCACTGACACCAGTTAGACATACTGACACATATACAGAACAGTGTTATACAGCAACATTCAGACTTTCATTAAGCAGCACTCTACTCTTACATAGTATATCTCTACACAGGATCTCAAAGTGCTTTTCAGCCATTAACCAATTAAGCTCTACACAACCCCCATGGGAAAAGTATTGCATTATTTATGCCCATTAGTGCGTCAGCTCCCAATTCAAAAGTGCTGTACTTCAACATCTTGGCTTTCGCTTATTTTTTCTTTCCGAATTGTTTTGATTATATTGCCATTTTTTCTCCACGTACAGAATTTTTTTGTTGCTTGCAATATCTTTTTATCAAGAATTTAACAAGTATAAGGCCTACTGTGAATAGAATCAAAATGTTTTGAAAGCAGCTTGCCAAAAATCACCTATTAGGAATAATGCCGAACAGTTCAGAAATACTGAGCTATTACCATTGAAACAACCTTCTCCCTGAATGTGCAGATTTTTAAGGCTCAACTCTACATTCCTTGATCAAGAAGTACAGAGTCATTGCTCTGTTTGTGTTGTGTCTCAAACTTCATAGGCCTTAGCGTTATTGTAATTATAATTATGTACTTAGTATGATCAGGAGAGCTCAACTGGCGAAGCAGAAGACATTTAGGGGGCCTGGGAAGGTAAATAAATGAAGCGTTGCTGAGGTGAACAGGGATATTGAAAGAAGAAAGTAACAAACTGGGTGAAGTGACGTGGGACAGACCATTGCCACTGTATCTGCTCCGCGGCAGGGTTGGCCTGCAAGCCAGCACAGCATTCACAAACTCTCTTATTTCAACTAGGATCTCACCTCTGATCACCACATTTACCAAAACAAGAGACAGCATTTGCTTTGATGAGGAAATTATATGTTTGCTAGGGGCTTCTTTTGGGAAAGTTTCATGTTATAGCTAACCCCGCTGCTGCTCTTGCCTCAGATTATGCAGAGTGAATCATGCCAGCCCGCCAGTCCAACCAGGAAAGAGAGTATTACATGGCAGGTTGACTCTCCCGTATCAGTTGCGAGATCAGAGTCATCTGAGATTCAAGTAAACACAACACATACCGAGATCCAATGCAGGCAATAAAGATAAGAATCTTTTAAACATATTTAGCAGTGAAAATCTAGCCAAAAGCAACAGCATGCCATCAGCCTTAGGACTTGGTTCTGCTGGGGCCACAGCACCTGGGTGCTGGCCTGGCACAGCAGTGGGCATTTGCTGAAGAGTTTTGCAGAACCGAGGCCCAAGAGCTCGGCAGAGCTCGCACAAAGCCCAGGATTACTTCAGAGTGAAGGAAAAAGAAAGCAAATCTAACTAGTGTCATGAAACAGCAAAGAGGGTGCCTCCTACACCATGTGTTACTACCGTGGTAGTAGCCCCTGAAGCCAGGCAGACAACATGCGAAATATGAAGATACAGCACCTAGAAAGGAAAATTACCCTGCCTGGTGCCGCCAGCGTAAGCAATCAGAAAGAAGTGGGAGGTCAGTAGTAGTGACAGATACCAAATATGACTGCTAAATAATTTTAAATTATAATCTTTACTACGACCAGAGAGCAGAGTAAAAGCAAATTCACAATGCAAGTTAAAAGCATTATAGGATGCTTTGAAGCCAAATCCTAATTGAATGGAGCGGCAGGAGATACAGGTCTCAAATGTGCAAGAAGGTAGGAAACGGTGACGTGCTGAGGCCAGAGTCAACTGCATGGGTCCTGAGAAGGTCACGATGAGTTAACTTTAAGGTAAAAGGCATGGCCACAACCCCTCTCCTTAAATACATAAAAAACAACGGACTATTACTATAATGAGCTGCTACAACAGGTGAACAAGGGGAATCAGATCTCACTCAAAAGAAAACATAACTAGCATCTACACAACATCAGACGGGGACAGCCACTGATTTATAACGTGTACTAACATTTTTTCAGTATGAACCTTTCATATTAAATTCCTGGAGTTCCAGGTACCACTGCCCAGAGCTATTAAATAAAAATGATGGTTTAGACTTGTTTCGCTCTCTAAACCTGCTAGCTAATTTCAAAGTTACGATTTCCCAAGTATAGGCTATCATGTTACCAATGTAGTGATTGATTTTGATTTTATTTTTGTTTTTTCTCTGTAATTATTATTATCTTATTGGGTCTTTCAAAAAAAAAAAGAATTAATTTCATTTTCATGCTGCTACTCTATGTGTACTCAAAACCCCAAAAGAATTACAGGAAATTTTTCCAGCCTGCTTTTTGATATAAAAAAATCTGGCCTACCATGGCACATCACCTCATTTTCCAGACAACATTAAAATATGAACATTGGACTTTACTTTCAAGGCTGAGTAGACAAAATCATATTTATCATGTCTGATGAACCTGATTTATCTACAACTGTACTGAATGCCCAAATGTGAACTGGCAATTTATTCCAAAACATGTAAGCAAAACTGCAAGGATTTATATGCATAACTGTAAACAACCACCTTCTGTAGGTATAAAATAAACCTGCCTGTGGTAATTTCATATTTGTAAATTACAACTAAACATTTCCAGCTGTTTACGTGATCCTATCCCCACCCCCTTCCAGCCACACCAAGAGGTCTGCTCATCTGGATGATGTTGCAGGATTCCGCTCTGTTCTTACCTCATACCTCATGAGAACCCAAACGTTTCTAAGACTGTTTTGGGGTCCATTCTCACCTAAGTCAGACTGAACACCATACATTGCTTAAAAAAATAATTCCCTAAATTATCAGATCCTTTACCATTCAGCCTAAATTATTTGGCATTGGGCTTTTTGTTGTTTGGTTGTTGTTTGTGGTTTGGGGTGGGGGGAGAGGGCGTTGGTGTGTGTTGTTTGGGGTGGTTTTTTTAATAACAATTATTTTGTGCCACCCCACCATAAAAAGCTGCATGCCCAATTGCTGCCTCTGACACTCATTTAGACAGACATGGTATAACAATTGTTGGGAAATATTTCCATAAAATCCATCAGGTAACTAAGCCAAGGATGAAAAGTCTCAGGATGAAATTTTTTGAACTCAAAGCCGCTATGCTGGACCTTTCTGCCATCCCAATACATGCATTGGCATCTGGGCTGAAAACTATCCTTTTCCAATTTTTCTTTGTGTCATCTGCTGGGAGGCAGAGTAGAATAATTAGATTGACTCAAGCAGTTGCTGATTGCTTTCAGTGTGTAGTTCATTCCTTGACACCACAGAGAGGAGTCTTGCTAACTGAGGATCAATAAACTGCATAGGAATGTTTAAATTTTCTTCAACAAAGCTGAAGAGCAATGCCGCAAAAAATACTTTTTTTTAAGGCAAGTTATTTAAAAAATTTTTTTGAGTTAGTTTACTGCATAGCAAAGTTTATGAAAGAGACATGAAGAATAGAATTGAAGCAGAATGAAACTGAAGTCTATCTTTTCAATTCTCATTTACTTCTTACTACAGAGCTACCAAGTAACACAGCTCAAAGGAAAAGAAAGCAATCAAGGCATGATGTTAACATTTCAACATCAGTTAAAGAAGAATTGCATCCAGTGAAGGGGCCTTCAATCACAGAATATTGCAAAATCACGTATAAAATACACCATTACAATCAGCACCTCTGTTCATAGTTATAGGAAAACATCAAATACTGTATACAGGCAGACAGAAAGAATAAAAAAATAATTAAAAAATGACAACCTCTTGCTTCCAGGCTGATGCCATTTAATTAAGACAGCAGCAGGGGAAAGGTAGTTTCCTGCATTATTATTGCTAACGTAGACCTGTTGTAGGCATTCAGTCTTCTTTAGCCCTACATGAATTTAAAATAAAATAACTGTAAAGCACTCAATAAGACTTTTTTTTCCTTGAAGTCTTAAAGCCAGCTTCTTCTCACAACAAAGTAGCAAAGTAGGGAAAGCTCTTTTACTGTCTCGCCTGTTTTATACTTTCAAATGAGTTCTCCGGTCTAATGTTTATTTTGATACCATGTGGAGTGGGTAAAGCAAAATGTTTCATCAGAAAAAAAAAAAAAGGCTAAGTTTCAGTGGTCTTTTAACCTGCTGTACTTTTTGTTGCACTTTTGCTAAGTTTGCTGTACATTGAGAAATAAATGATAGAAAGATATCTCCTGCTTGTACCTGAAGATGACATACACTCACGTACCCAAAGGTGACATACGCTTACACTTAAGGCTGAAATTCACCACTTTGCAGAGGAGTAGCACTCATTGCAGATAAGATAACTATAAAATCATGTACAGTTCTGATGCTTGAATCCTGCACTAGATGTATCTCACATGGCAGGAATTTGCAGCTTAAGGCCTGAAGTCAAATCTGTTTATTGAGAACTTTAGAACATGGCCTTCTGATATACCAGGTACACTCAAAAATATTTTGTGTAACATGTTCAAATAATTACCATGTTAATCTCCATCCTAATAGTATCCACATTTTATTCAGTTTAAGTTCCACGAGCATCAAATTTAGTGCAGCCAGTACATCTGTCACACTAATTTCTACCATGTCTCTCAAAAATCACAAGTTTAGTATTAGCAATCTGTGGGCAATTACTGTAATTATCAGCAGACTTGGATTTATCTTAACCAGTGTTTATTTCCATTCCACAGGCAAACATCATCAGTAAAACACTACAGTAAGAATATTGATGACACTAAATCTGGCTACAGTCACATTGCTGTGTTTGGCCCTCTCCCTCCACCAAAACAAACAAACAAACAGAAAATTACATTAAATTCTATGTATTTTTCAGTATGTCACATAATGCCTTCATGACATACAATTTAGCTCATATTTCCCTGTATACATACAAATGTTGAATGAATGAATTATAAAAGGATATTCCATAATGACATGAAGTATACACCAGTAAAGGTGAAATGTAAGTTCTGAACACAAAAGACTACCCTTTGATATTTGAAAGGATACTTTCAAATTAGTCTCTTCTTCAGCAGCTGCGATCTGCACTGTTACAAGCATCCAGTAATTATGGAGTCCAACCTGAGAAAACAGGCCTATCAAAGCTACTAAAACAGCCAGAGAATACCCTGATCTGACCACCCCACTATTGACAAACATGTAGTTACTAATGTGCAAACAAGCACCACCGCCATGGTTTTTTTTTTTCTTTTTGTGCTGTGAGATCATTTCTCAGCAGTAAAGTCCTACTTTGCTCATAGGAATAACTAGTCCTATTTCTTATGCATCATCAGATCATTAAAAATTTCAACTTCTATTCTATCCCACTGAGAAACAGTGGGGAGAAGACAGCACAGGCCAGAAACCAGAAGATTCGCGATTCCCCTTTTATGCTTTCCAGCTTGTATTACCAAAGAAAAGGCAGATGACTCCATCAAATATCCTTTCTTATAAGCAGGTATTTTCTACAGGAGACTGTGAATGAAGGTATTTGTTGATTACATGACCACCCAAAAATTGTTGGTAGCTTGCTATCACAACCAAAAAGGCGTACTGAGTGGGTTTTTGCAAGGACCTGAACTTGGTCTAGTTTCAGGGAGTATTTCCATTAGCAACCTACATAACCGAACAGGGGATATGCTTAAATCTGCCAATCATCAAGAGCCGACACTGCAGGTATGCTAGATAACAGGGCTGGAACTCAAAATTATTCTGTCAAACTAGAGAAGTGGTCAGAAAAATAACAGAATGATTCAGCAGGGGCAAGCACAAGTTTCCATACTTTGGCAGACAGTCAGCTGCATACCTACAGCACAGCAACTAAGCGGTTAGATGGCAGCTTCTTCACAAGAGAATCAGGGGTTATAATAGACCATGAGCTGAATATAAGTTCAAAATGTGATTTTAAAACAAAAAGAAACCATCATACAGGAATATAAACGATAAACATATATCCATAAACTATGAAGCACTTCTGTCCTTCTGTTTAGCAAGAAGGAAAAAAAGAGTCAATTTTTTGGCATAACATTTATAAAAAGTGTGAAGCAATTGGAAAGAGTCCAAAGACAGTAACAGAAATTACCACAAGTCTCAAAGGAGGAACTATGTAGAAAGACTGAATATACTAGGGCTACTTAGACTAGAGAGGAAAAATTTAAAGGAATTTTCATCATCATCAGATCTGAAAGAAAGTTGCACACCCTACGGAATAACCTTGTCTCCACCGTATCCTACCTAGGACAAGCAGCAATACACCTACTGAAACCAAAGTTAGAAAAAATTGTATTAGTTATTAGAAGTCTTTCTACAAATAGAGTGACATATTGTAAGAGAGGGCTTGTGTGGACCCCATTGTAGTTTCATTATTTCATGCAGATTTCTAAACAGCTGTGGTAAAAAAACAGGTATAAAATTCAACCTGCTTTGAGGGCCAAAGAACAGACTAGTCAGTATCTCAAGGTCTTTCCAGTCTTGTTTTGGTTTGTTATGTTATAATTTCTATGATCATTAATACAAATTTTTTAATGAAACACATAATAGTGGGTTATCCCTTAGAGGTCTAGCCAAGTCTTTCAGTAGCAGTTTTAACGGTGCTTGTGGCTGTATGCCAGTTATATTGCTGAAAGCTTAGCAGGTGATGTATTTGCTTACAGGCACTGTCATATTTTATCTATCTCAGCATCTATTTAGTAAGTACTTCAACATTCTAGAGTATGGCAGGTGCTATATAAAACACAGCATTATTTTCCATATTTTATTCTCCTCATTGGCATTCCTACTCTCAGATTAACTGGCAAGAGTACAAACATCCACAGCAATTTTCAGAAAGGAAGTTTGAGTGCTCACTGACAGTCACGGTTAGCTGTATACTATCAGTAAACAAAACACAAGACAACAATGTTCCTTTCCTATTACAACAAAATTTCTCAGCAATTCTTTGTATAGAAGGCAATACAATGGTAGACAAACTCCAGTGGTCATTCAAACAGACACAACCTGCTAATTGTATGCTGCAACAATGGTACCTGACTTTCTTAAAATGTATTATGATTGTGTTTCAATTAGTCCCTTCATCTTGCTCCGTGGCATAGGATAGGCAAAAAAAATCCATTTGGATTAGGCTTTTACGTTCGTAATTTCATCCTACTCGTGTTTAAGATTTCTAGGTGGTCTAGACACAAACTCCCACTGAAATTAATGGAAAGACACCAGAAACATCTGTGGAAATCATATTAAACTGACAAGTTAGTATTTTTACTCCACTCTTCAAACTGCAGTCATACATATTGCAATTTTTTAAAATTTTTTTTTAGTGTTCCTTCACACAGAAGTCATCCTTTCCATCACTTAGGTTCTTGAGTAACTTCTACTGCTTTCTCTTTCATCTCTCTTTTTAGAGAATAAAGGGACTGAAATTGAATACAATATTCAAGATTCAATATTTCAACTGATATCACTGAAATATACAATAACTTTGGGAAGGTCATCTCCTCCTCATATCCCAGCATTTTTCTTTACTTACATTTCATCTTGGCTGCACTCTCTACAGTGAGATTAAACATTAAGCACAGTATGAACCTGCATGATGCCTGTGACTTCACTGCTTGAAGAGCTTGAAAAGAAAGTATTTCTCCTTTCTTAAAGCAACATTTTTTTAATCTGTGGTTTGTAACTCCAACACCCCTAAGCAGATTCAAACAGAAGTGCAAGGAACATTTTTGAACTTTATTCACAAAGCTTTTGCTTTTGTCCATCACTATAAAATATGAACAACAGTGGCTCGTAACTAGCTACATCTGATGCGCACACCTCAGTGATTCAGAAATGATGCTTCACTGTCAATACTGTTTTATTTCATGGCAAAAGAAGATAATACAGGTAAACACTGGCAAAAGCAGAGAAAAAAAAAAAAGTAGTCTTTTTTCCCTCTGGCTATCCTGTGGTATTTAGCAAAACCTTTTTTTTTTTAATGCTATGTCACTCGAGTAACAGCTGCCTCCTATTGAAAAATGCTTATAACCATGGAAAAGTCATGCAAGATGTCAGATATATAGAATATGCCAATGCATTTAATGTTTAATGTGTTTCAAAGACATACAAAGAAAGTCATCTGATGACAAATTTTAAGCAGGACAACTGAAAAACCTAAAAATGAAATTTTGAAAGTAGAATTCTTCTCACTGCATTGCACACCATACAGTGCTCTCCCAGTGAAGAGGACATTTCAGGGTGCACTTCTATATAGTCACAGAATCTACTACATTAGGAGTAAAATTACTAATTTAGCATCTCAGCAATAAGGATGGACAGGGTCAAGGCAAGATAAAGAATAGGATACCATATTTGTTTCCCTGAAAAAGGCTGTTTCAAGTAGACCTATGCTGTCACAAAAAAAGGTGGAGGGCAGTAACATTTAGAGGCTGTTTGAATGAGTCTGACATACCTACCAGCTGTCAACAGCTGTCAGCAAAGGGCAGCTTAGAGCATTGCACTACTCAGTAATTATAGAAAGAACACAACAGTAGGAAAACTAAGCTTATTTGTGAGGAGAAACAGTCTGGCCCTCTTATAAAGCAGCTTGAAATCACCTTTCTTTTTTTATTTAAATAAACAAACCAAATACAGAAGAAATTTTAAAATACCTATCATGCAAAATCCCATATGATTATTTAACGTATTTTGCAGGACAGAGAGCTCTAAGACAGACCTGATTATGAAATACATAGATGTTAGCACATGTAACCCTTCCTTGAATGAAGCCAGGTAAGCGGAAACTAAAAATGCAATCAACACCACATCAAAAGCATTTCCAGTATGTCTTCCAACATGTTTTTGTCCCTTCTGGTAGACTTCCCATTGACCTTTCCATCAGAAACCTAAATGTAAGATAAAGGGTATCCATCACAAATACTTTCAGAATAGAAAACAATCTCTTTCTCTCCTCCCCTCTATCAGTTATATTAGGTACAATAGTCTCTTTTTAAATTGCATATACAAATGATAGAAAAGCAGTCACTTGGCAAGCAGATTGCTTCTGAACTGCTAAAGTAATTCCTCAGGTCATATTCTTATTTCTTATAACATCCCATCATTATGAGATTCTAACACATCCATCTTCGGCAGGCAGGTTCCCAATATGCTCAGGCAAGAAGTGCAATAAAACAAGCATACAAACAAAATACCTCCTCCCTCTCAAAAAAAGCTTTCATTTGAAGTCATTGTTTTCAGTGGCATGTCTACTCCAGCCATAACAAATGCATCCTGCGTTGCTCTGCTTCTAGCAAGTGTTAAGACTTAAGCATGGGTCTCCAAGTGGGCTGTTTTTTGAGTAGCCCTGAACACAAACTGTGAATTTAATGCTTTTTCAGGATAGAGCCTTCACTTGGAACAAAAAAAAAAAAACAAAACAAACAAAAAAAAAAAGTGGAACATAGAAATCACTGATAGTCAATTCAAACATATTAGCAGCAAGGTGTCATCCAGTCCCACAGGATAGCACACCAGAAAAGACTGTGGATACCCGGTGTAGAAAAATTGCATACAATTTTCTTGTAAAGAAAGGATGGGACGTTGTGCACAGCATACTAACCACAGCTTTAGTACAATGAAGATGTACTGTCTCCAGAGATCTGACAGTCCAATGAAGCTCTCCACCTAATGTAACAAGTAAAAATCATATCTCTATTTTTCCCTGCCCTTACAGATCTAATGGCAGTTTTGTAGTACTGAGGTGCAGTTTCATCAGGCCTCACTGCCACTTCTGTCTCTGACCAAAGTGTTTACTTGCAGGTATGGAATGTCTAGTCAGTGAAAAGGAAACATTGAAAAGGAATTAGGGGGTATCTAGGTTGGAGGAATATGTTCCAGACCATGCTTAATCCTGCTCTGAGTAACCCCTATAGTAGTTTTTTATTTTTTAAACTTTACTAATGCACAACTAGCTTAAATTACACCAAATAAGTAATCCAAGAAACCGATTTTAAAGCTAAGAAGCAGAGAAAGTAAAAGAACTGAAAATGTTCATGTTATTTTTAAACTAATTTCCCACCCAAATACAGATCTGAAGTAAATGTGTGACTTCGCCATTAGATAATTTCAGGTGAGACCTCCTACATGCTTTGTATAACACGAGTTTCTGAAAGTCCTATTCATCCACCTTTCTGGAACATCTGTATTCAACAGAAGTAGGCTATGACTCTTGGAAACCAATTAAACCTATAATATTTCCAAATCCTCTTAGGTGTTCAAACTACTTCAAATAAAGTTCATCCCACACAGGTATAAATAAATGAATCGTATTATGTAAATATAATGACAAGACAGACACGCCTCATTTTTTTTTTTTTCCTCTCCAAAAAACCACAAAAATTAAAGCTTTCCTCTTCCAGAATTATTCTGACTTCTGGAGCAGGACAGGCAACATTACATTATAAATTGTGAACCTGTTTTAAAAATCTCATATTTTTCATATTGGAAAAGGTGGATTATCACCTTTCATCCACTATAAAGCACATGTTTTTATTTCCTAGAAAGTTTCAAGGTAGTAAATCTTAGGAGCACTTTGTTTAGATACTGAATTTTACTACAAGTAATTCTTACGTGTTTCTTATATGTGTATTAAAATATCTTCCTTTCTCAACTATATATAGCAATGAAATAACTAAAGAGTAGATTTACAGATGAGGGAAATGAAAACTACCTACAATAAAAATGTAAAACCTTCTAAACTGTTAGTATATAAACTTCTCCCCTGTAAAACATTTTTGATGTACCGTATATCAACCACACTGGTGAGTGTATAGCATAAAAATTTTACTGACATGATCTTAAGATTACCACTTGTGACTCACAAGCAACAACCGTTGTCATACTAATACAAACTACTGTACTGAAGTGATGGTAAAATTTTTATACCTTATGGCATGAGCCATCACTATTCTGCTGACTAAAATCTTAAATGTCTTATTTCCATTGACTATATAATTAATAAAAGCACACAGACACTTGGGGATATTTGCATTAAAATTTAACACTGCACTGCCCCACATACATAATGCTGGGGCATTTGTTCACATGTCATACAGGGTCTCAAATATCCTCAAATTTCCATTTGAAAATCAATCAATCCCTTCCTCCTCGCCAAGTCTGTCTTGGCATCAGCTTAGACTCTGCTTGATTTTTTCACTCCATTAAAATCATAAACTCACTCAACTCTGCTCAGCATCTCAATGCAAGGCCCTTACCTGGGCTTGCAGAGGGTACTAATACAGGGTAAAAATGAAGCTAATCATATACTTGAGAAAAATGAGGCTTCAGCAGTACAATTTGCAAACTTACTGAAACTCCAAAGGAGTTGCCTCAAAGTCTTGTCATCCCACAGTCTTTCAACGGTATTTTAATTACTGGACTTTGGATTAGACTCATGCTTGATTCCACTGGAATTTGAGCACAAGCACAAACCTGAAGCTAGCCAAGTGCTGTCACAATTCATTGAATCCCTTTCTGGAGCTGTAAGCACGCGCATAACTGCATGTGCAGTGGAAATTAACAGCCATTCACATCCTCAAATGTCATGTTGCACAACAACTTAAACCATGTGATTTGGCTGCAAAGCAAGAGCTTCATGTCAATAGCAAAGGGTGAGAGGGGGAACAATCCACTGATTTTAACCTAAAAAATAGATTTTCTCACAATTCTAAGTATATCTGAAACCCTTAATTTCCTCTGCACATTAGGATGATACCAACTTGCAAAAGAATTGTCCATGCTTGAAGTACCTAAAATAGGGTTTGTGGAAAATGAGAAAAGCTGTTTTCATCTGTGAATACCAATCCATGACTACAGCAATCTAAAGAGAAAAAGCTTTTTAGCAGATGTCCTAAAGCATTTCCTCTTTTAAAGGTGGACTCTATAGAGCAACGGATAAGCCCAGATGAAACTTGCCACTTTGTGGAAGGAATCTAATGTTGGACAGGAATCTTCTCTTTTGAAAGAAGAAATCATCTTGTCATAATTTTTTGCCTTAAGTGATGTACAGATTTTTTTTTTGACCTCTGCCTGGTGAATTCCTGTAAAAATTGCATAACAATTCAATAGCTCAAAGTTTGATTAAAATCCTTCTTTTGCCAATTCTTAAAGTAAATTTCAGCACAGTAAGGACAAGAATTGGCGGGTAAGAAGGGAAAGTGATCAGACTTCCTTTGATGAAACAGCACATGTGCCTTCTCCTCCTCTTGCATCTTCTCCTTTATTCGCGTAAATGAACTGCATAGAGAAGCTACATTGACTTTAGTAGCACTACTGAGACTGCAGAGACCTGGCCCCCAAAAGACCTATCGACAGATGATGAAGCAGCAGTAATATTGCAGAATAATAACAATTTACATTAAAAGCTGAATAACTATTTGTTCAATAAAAATGTTAATTTCCTTTTTCATGCACTTGTTGAAAACTGGCAGAGCAGAGTTTAGAACAGTCTTTTACCATCTGAATGGCATCTGTTCGTTTAATCGGCTCAGTTCTTCCTGCATGTCAGATTTGGCCACACCAGTATCATCAGTATTGAATATGTCTGTACAAGACATACCTGCTTTAAAGCATTAATGGCTGAATAAAAGAACTCGTCAAAGCCAAAGGCTTTCTACTTGTAGAGGAAGTAAAAATAAACAGGTCCTACAAAATGTTGTAATCCACATGTCCACAAATTTCTAAGAATCACTTCCCAAAGAAAGTCCTCATTCCCCTCAGGATTTCCATCATTCAAACACATGCAGGCATGAGTGCCAACTGGTATGTTCCTACACACACATGCACACAGAGTCATTCAGAAGTAATCTCGAAGGCATAATGATTCTACTGGTTTTTGGGAATGATTTTTTTTTTCCCCCTGACAAAAAAATCCTTTGACAAAAATCTCCAATTCAAAAAATTATAGACTTCACAGGTTTGGGTAAAGCAGGTGCCTTCAGACAGAAGCGGAAAGCTTAGGAACTGCAGAGTTGTATTCCCCTTTCTAGCAACTAACAACTCACTGGCTGTTTCATTCAATTCTGAGTAAAGGCACCAAGTAACAAAGGTGCAAAATATTTTTTTTTCTTTTAACGTTGAAGTTGAAGTGTTCAGAGTACACATTTTCAAACCATGGCAAGCTACTTCAAAACAGAAGATAAACACAGCCAAGGTAACAAAAAACTTCATCTGCACATATGTAACAGGTTTGCCCAGAGC
>VFFE01007226.1:1278718-1414936 GCA_008921705.1 Burhinus oedicnemus
ACAACACAAATACAAAAAAAAAAAAAAAAAAAAAAAAAAAAAAAAAAAAAAAAAAAAAAAAGAAGCCAGGAAACCCTATAATTTAAGGTATCCTTGATGAACCAGAGTCCCTAAACATAAGCATGTAATATACATGCCGTTTTAGCAAATGCTATTGCATACTGCTATTAAATTGATTTAAAGGTTACAGGGCTCCCATAGCAAAACCCAAATACTACAATTTTTGCCTCTTCAAATATCTTAATTTTACCTGCATGTTAAATTCACCAAAATACAGAAATCAGATTTTTTCTGTTAGCAATGTAAGTATGCAGCTCTCTCTTAAAAGCCACTTTAGTATGTGAGCTGTCAGCACTTACATTAACTATTACATATTACATTAACCTTTCAGACACTGCACATTCTGAGGTAGATTTATACAGTCATACATTTATACTTTAGTCCATTATTCTTTATTTGCCCCTACATATGCTAGGCCTAACTCATTGTCAGAATAAGGCAGTAAAACAGCGCTGAAGGCAATCGTGTTGCAACAGTCATAGCAAGCATTCCCTTCAGTCGTCACCAATTCCTCCTGACAGCCAGGTCATCTCGGGGTTTGACTGCACACAATGCATCCCAGGAAACAGATCTAATGCACCGGTCTGTATTTCAGATGGTGTGAAGTCTGAGGTAGCCTGCGTTTTCTCCGGATGTAACGGGAAGAGACGGTCCTGCAGCCTTTTTACTGCCATGTGTCCAGGCAGGCTGAGGAATGAGCCCCTCAGACCTGAAAGGAGAGACCTGCTGGCTCAGACATCACAGGCCCAAATCATATAAAGGTGTCTCCTTACTTCAGAACAGCAGACAAGGTGGAATTTAGATACAAATTTGTCTGAGGCATGTTAAAAAACTTATGTTTCTTCCTTCACTTAGAGCAAATTATTATTGTTATTGGAGTGGAGGAAGCCGGGACCAAATCCTGGGTTGGAAACTTGAACTATATTCTAAGCTCTACACATACATAGACAGTCCTCATCTCATACAACCCACAACCAAATAGAAAGGAGCAAAACCAAGAAACAGATATTTTATGGAAAGTTTCTTCCTATTTTTTCTTCTGTCAAAATGAGTAAGATCTAAAAAAAGTTTTATGCACCCAATTCTTAAATCCAGCAACAAAGCAAAGTTGTATAAAGAACAAAGCTGGGGGACACTAACTTTCTGCATAGTAAAACAAGCACCTGCTCACAACTGGGAAAACTTAATTACTGTAATAAACCATAGATCAGAACAACTCTCTAAAAAACATGGAAGATAACATGAGCACCTCTTTGCCACTTCAAAAATCATGTCACCATATTCCATGCATAGCTTTTCCAGAAGAAAATTGTAATGGGCTTGTCAGACCAAAACCACCTGCACCTTTCCTTCTCATGATGATATCCATTAATTATAAAAACTAGACAACTATGATATCCAGAAACAATCTGGTTCACTCAATAAAGATACTGCCTTTGTTTAGTCTATTCCACTAGTTTTAAATGTGGAATATGTTTTGGGGGAAAGTAAATAAAGTTAGATTTCTGTATTTTTAATTGAATTAAAATTTCAATCCAAATGGAATTGTACATGTCCCAAATCAAAATTTATCATTAGCTGGTAAGCAGAAAATGTACCAATCATTATTTTATAAAATAAGAATGTGTAAATATTAAGAAACTAGCTATATTTGTGTTAGGTTGTATGATTGCTTCAAATTGTAAAGTCAATGCTTACTTTAGCATAAAGGACTAACCCTGTTTACCAAACAACTTATTTCACTTTTTGCTAGTCAGTGAGAACCAAGCATTTTCAAGGAAAACAACACAAAATGCACAAAAGCTTCCCTAGTCCTTTAAAGAATGCATTTTTAATTATGATTTAAATCAATTCAGCTTGACTGGTGTCCTGGTTTGCTCCCACCAATCTGCAAGCTTCGCCTTCCATGACCAGAATGAACATTATGAAGTTTAATACTGATGGGTAATGGGGAGCTGCTAGCTTGCATAAATGATTTCTCGTGTGCATCAAAGGAAGGCTGTTACGAGTGCCTTCCCTAACAATCTCCTTATGACGCTCTCAGGAAAACTGATTATTCTCTAAAGATCGCTGTCTGGAATAGAGTGCCCACTCTCAATTAACCTGGGCTGGTTCCAGCTAATGAAGTGGAAGGGAGGGGAAAAAAAAATTAACAAGTTGTATTACACTACTTTTAGCATATGACCTTATTTATACTCGGTACAAATTCAACCCACTTCTAAGTTTAAAGTGAAGATTTGATCAACATATAGTAAAGTTAAATTCAGTGAACAGTATCATTTTATTTGCAATGTCTAAATTAAAAGTGTCTTTACAAAAATAACAAGCAAGTTACACCAAGAAAAGGCAACTGTAATCTAAAGGTCTTCTCTAGATCAGTTTAACTGAAAACAGAAATGGGAGAAAACCTGTCAATCCTATCTTCAAGAAAGTCAAGAAGGAAGATCTGCGGAACTACAGGCCAGTCAGCCTCACCTTCACTCCTAGGAAGGTGGTGGAGCAACTAATCCTGGAAATAACCTTCAAAACATGTGAAGGTAATTAGGAGCCATCAGCGTGGATTTATGAAAGGGAAATCATGTTCGATCCACCTGTTAGCCTTCTACAAAGAGATTATTGGCTTGGCGGATGAGAGGAGAGCAGTGGATGTGTTCACCTTGACTTTAGTAAGGCTTTTGACACTGTCTTCCATAACATCTTCATAAACAAGTTGTACAGACTAGTACAAAGAGTACAAATAGACATAAACAAATAGTACAGACTAGATAAATGGACAGTGAGGTGGACTGAAAACTGGCTGAACTGTCAGGCTCAAAAGACTGTCATCAGCTGCAAAAAGTCCAGCTGAAGGCTGGTTACCAGCAGTGTACCCCAGGGGTCCAATACTGTTTAACATCTCCATTTATGACCTAGACAATGGGATGGAGTGCACCCTCAGAAAATTCAGATGATACAAAACTGGGAAGGGTGGTTGATAAACCAGATGAGCATGCTGACATTCAGAGAGACCACGACAGACTGCAAAAATGGGATGACAGGAACCTCATGAAGTTCAACAGAGAAGAGCAAAATCCTGCTCCTGGGGAGGAACAGCTCGATGCATCAGTATATGCTGGGGCCTGAACAGCAGGAAAGCAGTTTTGCAGAAAAGGACCTGATGCTCCAGATGGATAACAAGGTGACCGTGAGCCAGTCACATGTGACAAAAGGCCAACAGAATCCTGGGCTGCATTAGAAAGACCGCTGCCAGCAGGTCAAGGGAGGTGATCCTTCCCCTCTGCTCAGTACTAGTAAGGCTACACCTGGAGTGCTGTGTCCAGCTCTGGCTTTTCCGTCAAGCCCAGAGAAGTGCCACAAACATGATAAAGGGATTGCAGCATCACTGCACTGTCCTATGAAAATATGGGGATAATGACGCAATAATCAGGTTTCAATCTCTTTTGGTTGCCACTATTTCCTCTAATGTATGGTTAACATTAAGCCTGTGCAACAATAGCATATTTAATATACTCCACAGACAGCAAAGCAGCATGTCCCCACCATACAAAAATGATTAAAGAGATGACACCGTATGTTTTGTGCCCTCCAGAATCTTCTAAAATATTTTGGGATTTTCAAGAGGAAGGATGACTACTCACTTCTGTTCTTTCAGTATTTTGAAAAATAATTTAAGATTTTTTGTTTTCAAAGAAAACATACAGAAAGGCAAAAAAACCAACCCAAACAAACAGTAACACACTGACTTCCATTCTCACGTATGACAAGCCAAAAATACTTTTGCAATACTCTTTCTGCTAGCAGGTATGGGGGAGGTGATGAGTTGTTTAGTTTTTCCAAACGACAGAGCAGCTGCAATTCCTTGCAGATCACACAAGAGAATGTTGTAATTTCTTTAAGGACTGTGTTCATTCCACTTCACCAGAGAGCAGAGGTAGCGGCTCTTAACTGTGCTAAGAAAAGGAAACTGCGGGGCTCTGAAACAGCGTCCTGCGGTTGAGAAACACAGGCATGCAACCCAAAGAAAAGCCAAGTCGAAACTTACATAATCCCCACCAGAGATGGGTTCCCTAGAAATACTCCGCTGTATGCTCATGAAATAACAAGCTACGGTATCCATGCAATGTTTTAAGTAAAGCATAACAGAGCATTTTCTTCATGACTGTATTTGATTTCCTCATCTAAGTGTTTAAATCTACACTGGCTCAAACACCACCTACAATTATGCCAACACTTCGTCAAAAATAACTTTCTATATATATATGTAAAAAGAAACCAAACCCCACCACGTATCTCTCCTAACTCATGGAGTCAGGAGAAACTCAACATGCTGGTATCCCCCAACACCATCTAGAGGGTGTTAGCTGACAGTGCAGTGAGGTATGAATAGGAAGGGATGGAGAAAACACCATTTGAAAAGGAGAGAGTCTTCACTTACTCCTCTCAGAATTCCTGCAGCATATAAAACATTTTCTAGTTTACCTTCTTTCTAACCCACTCCATGTCCCCTACATATTTATTACACATTTTCAATGTCCTATTTAACTCCATATTCATTCTTCTTATTCTTTTCCTCTAGAACATTTTGCCAATATTCAAAAAAAGTATTAATTTTTACACTGTCCTCTTGTGTCATTATTTCTTTTCAACCTTTCAATCTGATTGAGGTATGCTCCATATTTTATTTTCTTCCCTCTCAATGCAATAAACTCATATGCACTTTCCTACATAACAACATCCTTCTACTCTTTATAAACAACTTACCTTCTCTGGCCACCACCTTTCATTATTTATTTACAAGAAATATTTCCCACTCATCTAATCTTCCACTACGTCTCTAGTTCCCCACCTGTAAGTCACTGTGTGATCTGACACCAACCCAGAAAAGCATTTGTACTTTTCAATGTCTTCATAATACTTTAAACTAAATGTCTCCTTAACTGCTTCAGCAGATCAGAGCAGAACACTGAGCATCCTGAAGAACCAAAGTTTTCCTTCTATCCACTAAACAGAAGACTTTTTTTTCACTTGGGGCACCTGCTCTGTATCACTCCCTGGAGAAGCTTCTCTCTCATGCACAATACATTGAACTAACTTTAAGAAAAAAAAAAATAAATACAAGAACAAAACCACAAAGCTGTTCTTGCTTTGTCATCCCATAGTACCCAAAGATTTAATCCTTCCGGTTTTCGGCCTCAGATTAACCAATAATACATACCGCATGCACAATCAACCAGAATAAATATTATTTTGGTACATGTATGTTTCAGTGTCATGATACTTGTCTCTATTTACTGTAGTAGCCTTAATGGAGGTCCTGGTTAATTATTGTTCTTCCCTTTATTTAGGAGTCTACCAAAAACCCACAACTAACTAGTAATTTCATTCCCAAAGTATTGAAAAAACAGAATGATTTTCCAGCTTAAATACTACTCATATCTAATGAGCAGGTTACCATTTCTTCACCTCTCACAAGGCAGGAACAATAGCTGTAACGCTTTAATCCTTCAAGTTAATTGAAAATCTTACAAGCCTTTATCTACACACCATAAACTTTAATAGAACTGTCTTCCATCATAATTCACAGGTTTAAGTAGCTATGCACATGTCCCCTAAACTCGTACTGATTAATTCAGAGTCTGTAATGTTTTAGAAGGAACAAACACCGATAACATGCTGGCATAAAATGGAGTAATTTTAGAGATTTTTTAAAAAAAAAAAAAATCAGCTGAATTTTTATTGTTGATTTGTTTGTTTACGCTTGGGGAGAGAGGAGTACTTCCTTGTGATATTTGGAGGGGGGGGGAAATTCACATTTTCTTCATTGAAGGTTTTTTTTCCTTGTCACCCCTAAAAAACCCAAACAGCTAGAAGACAGTCATGTAAAAATAAGTTTGTCTTTTCCTGGTTTTTGAGACTATTTTAGTGACGCACAGATAGGAAAATTGCTCAGTTCTAAAGGCCCTCCTCCCAATTCAGAAAATGGTCAAAAAACAAAGCAGAGGTCTCCATCCATGCCTGTCCTCCTGTTATCACATTTTTATAAGAGCATCTCACATCACTTGGCATTCTACTTAATGTCTCCAGCTTCTGGAATGGGAGGATGAGAGCAAAAACCGAGTTTTAATTTTATAAGCCTACTTTCCTTATGGAAGAAGCTTAGAAATGTGAATTTGTAATTTTCCAAGCCCAGAACAACAAAGGTGGCTGGCAACTACAACCACCAACATAAACACTTCCTTTCAAATACATACAAAAATAAATCATTGTTTGAAACTATCGGTGTATAATTTAATTAGGTTTACCACACATGAATTAAAGAACAAGTTCCGACAACAGGAAGCACAATTAAATTCTCTTTACGTTTCTTGCAAATGAAAGGCATATGGTTTGTAATCTGGGTTTGAATATATGGGAGCACTCTGATCCCTTTCAACATCTGTGAAGAAAGAAGAAAAGGTGAGAAAAGCCCAAGCCACATATACTGTGGAAAGGGACACATCTGGAAAGGAAAAACACTAGTTTGGGTAAAGTTGGGGTAGGGAACAGGGTTCAGATAGAATTGTTCTCCAGTCTATCAACAGGCCCTGATTTGGGATAGATCGATCTCGGAGCTGGTAACAAATTTGCTGCAGTAGATAATCATTCATGTCCGTGCCATTTACATACGTGTGCGTACATGTGCATACACACACAAAAATTATATATATGTATTTTATTACAAGCTGTTACTCATTTATGCTTTTCTCTAGTTGATTGAGGAATGCTACTATCCAATCTCTCTTTCTCTTTGAAATTACCTGGGAACATGTGTGATATGATTTCCATTACCTGAAGTATTTAGACTAACACTGAACATCTCTCTGAAAGATATGCCCTGCCCTAGCCAGAAGTTATTGGAAAGAATAGATGAAATCCCTCCAACCATGCCACTCACACCGTCAATCTTGATAATATAATGCTTCTTCCTACTTTCACATCGGTAATGGTTGAACTTTGCCATTTTATATTAAAAACAAGAACAAGGAGGAAAAAAACATATTTTAAGGACCTATAGAACTGAAGGTTCATGTGCATTTCCCTCTACTTACCTCCTCTCTAGATGACTTTCCTTAAGGTGAATTTCTGAGCAGGGTGAAGTTCTAAAATATTTAGTAATCATTTATTTATTACTGTTTTCACCTCTTCTTCACCAAAAGACACGAGTTTTATTCAAAGATCTCCCACATTAGCATGCCATCCCCTCTCCACCACACTGCAATTCTTTTGTACATGATAATATCAGTATCTCAGTCCTTTATGAGAGCAAAAGACAGAACACTGACCTACGGGTCAGATGCTTCATGTAGCTGTACTGGTTTAACTGACAGTAGGATTGAGCCCAGTTGCTTAAAAAAGCACCAAGAAGATCAGCAGCAAAGGAGAACACTTTAAACATAAATAAACATGTGCAACAGCAGCGAGGGAAATTTAGCACTGACAGACACTCTCTTTCAAATTTGCCTCAATTTGAAGGGCTCATCTGCCTCAAATGAGGCAAACGAGCAAGTGTCACTACAAAAACTGTTAAAAATGCTCAATCACAACACCTTTTGGTTAATACCTATGCTTTGACCATACTGTTTTATTACTCTCTTAAAACACTTTTATTTCTACATTATTAAATTAACTAATGTAGGAAAGCCTTAGTGTTATTAGCTACATACGTCAACCATGATTCAAGGAAATAATTCGTTATATATGCCCTGCATTAGATACTGGGCCATTTGTACTGTGATTTAAAATGGAAGGGACACACCTGTTATCAATCATAGCCTTGGGGTCTACACTTTCCATCTTCTTCTAAAAGATGGCCTATTTTATATCCACTAAGCAGGTTTCTCTACAGGTGCAAGTCCGAATAGAAAATAAATTGCGAGAAATGAAGTTGGATGAGAAACACACATGGTCCTCAGCTCTCACATTAATTTAGAGTTTTTTGCATTAAAATCCAGTTGTTCTTTACCAATCCATTCTGTGATTCAAGTGCTGCCTCATTTCAGAGGTTAGTGGAAAGCCACAGAAAGTGAATCCAAACCTTTCCATATCAGCAATATACCTTGAACTTGAGATGGGGGGCTTAAACTACTGAAATAAAAACAATATGGACTCCAGCGATGAAAACATTTACAGGTTCTCCCTCAAGAAGTTCTGACACAGATGGAATACATATCACTGCTTACTGGTACAGATCATCATTGTTAAAACCCAGATACCTAGACTGACTCCCTTTTGTATAGAAATCCCTTCTGAAAACATTAATTTTTTTTGTACTGACACTTGCGGGGGGGGGAATCATTGAGGTCAAACTAAATTCAACTATATTGACATGTTCTCCATCATGAATGACAAACTACTATTATGCTCACTTCAGTCTGTTTAAAGCTCAATATTACAAAAATGCAAAGTCATCAACCAGAGTAATTGTGCAGAGAAAATACCAGTTACTAAGAGTTCAAAGCCATGAATAAAATACGTCATTCATCAGGCATGCAGAAAAGTTGCAAGAACACAGTGAGAACTGCAAAAATGTAAATATACGTAAAGATCTATAAATTTTACTCTTGATTACCCAGTAGCTTTATCACTGTGGATTACATTAGTTCTCAGTGGTCTCAAGCCATTGCTGATTGAACTGATTACATTAATCTATTATTAGTATAAACCTCAAAATAGATATTGCGCTACTGCTCAGAAAAATAAACTGTAAAACCTCACACTAACAAAACAAAAAACCCTAATCTGTAGAACTTCACTCCTCAAATCTATCATCTGTCATTTCTCTCTGTCCTTTCTGTATCACTGACAATGGCTATTTATTAAAACAGCAGAGCAAGAATAGGTGTAAGGATAGGTAATGAGAAAATAATGCAGTAACCATAATAAGGGTTCTCAGACGTTTCCTTAATATGATGGCTGGTGGCAACAGAAACTCTTTCAACAGCTACATATAACAAAATACAGTATGAGGTAGGGGGAATCATGCAGCTAAGAAGAGGGGGCGGAAAAAGGTCAGGGGCAAGCCAAGAAAGGAGAAAGATCTGGTAATATTCAGTGTCCCAATAGAAGCAGCTGGGAGCAAGAGGTGCCAAAGGATGTGCTGACAGTACAACGTCTGGAGGGGAAAGGAGGAAAAGACATCTCATGTCTGCATGGAAAACCATTTCTATTCTTTTCTAATAAACATATTCAAGAAAGAAGAATTGGAACTGAAACTCAAAGTACATACTCTTTATGGTACTGCCACTAGGCAGTAAGATCAGTTATGTCAGTGCTCCCAAACCTTCAGAGCAACATGACACAATCCTCTTAATAACTAGCAAGTAAGAAACAAGTAATTCTGAGTTCAATATGATCAAATTTCTCAGGTTTTTCTATACCTGTGACCACACATAATATGTACTTAAACATTTAAAGTTAAGCTGTATGTTCACCTGTATTGACTTTTCTGCTAGTGTTGCCTATATCAGTTTTAATAACATATTAGAGAATAAAACTTGCAACTAGAAATGGAAACCTGGGAAAAAGGTCCAATAGCTTAGTAATGGCTCTCCAAAGGGATAGGGAAGCTGAGCTGTCTCGGAAGCTGTTTACGAGTACTGCTTATGAGTTCATCTCTGTGGTTCCCACCAGAGCAGTTTTACACAGAACAAACAACAGCTCCTCACTCTACAAGAAGGTCCACTGATTTCAATAGGATCCGCCAAGGAATAAGGCTGGACTCAACAGAAAGATGGGTGGAAGAAAGTGGCTCCATGCCAAATACTGAATACACATTCAAAAAAAGACAACACAGAAGCCCTGGTCTGCGTGTACCACATTATCCTCCAGGGTTTCTTGGGGTGAAAACTGCAGGGTACTTCCCGCTCCACATGACACCGAAGCAGCTTTGCCTTCCAAGGTGAGGTAAGGAGGATGAGTTTGCAAAGAAGAAGAAAAGAAGAGTAGGAAAGCACAGGGGAACAGAGCCATGAAACTGTGGCCTGGCCCTTCAGTGAGAGATGTTTGGTCTGCTATCAAGTATATGCCTTTTGTTGATCCCATTCTCAAATCCAACCACGTTTTTAAACTACTTTAAAACTAATATGCAGGAAAACTGCATATATTCAAGAGACTTACTAAGAAAATGCAGCACATTTATCATAATGAAAATACCTAAGTGAGGAGACTTCAACATGAATAGTGAGCAAGCAGGGAAAAGAAGCTACTAGCCTACTTCAGAGATGCATGCTCAGGACAGATGTGGGTTAGTCCCACACAGTTAGCTCTAACACAGTCCAGACAGTTTCACACACTCACAATAAAAGGTTTTCCATTTTAGAAGCACGTTCCCTATCTCATCCCTTCAGAGAAGAAATAAATTGTTGATTAAACTTTTTAAAATTTATTTTTATATAGATAAAGCTTGTGTTTTAATAACTTGTGTGACAAATTTCTGTTCTGCTCTCTTGTGATGAGACCAAACACAACAGAGGATGGATTCTCACGTGCTCTTCATTCTTTTCATATTTCAAAATAAAAAAGTAAGAGAACCACTATATTAATAATGAAAAGTGGTAAAATAGTTCACTAAGGACAAGCATAATTTAGTGCTGCATGGATTACTTCGTAAGGACAGGCTGGGGAAAATAAAACTTGCAAGCTGGCTACACAGAAGATGACAAAAAGAAGATATCCTTGAGTTCAGTACTCAGCAAACATGCAAAGACTTTGCATCAGCCCCTATTGGAGATCCCTTGGCGACTTTAGAATAGAGAACAACCAAAACACAGAAACAAAAAAAATCCAGCAGATGGCTCTAAATGAGGAGAACAGAGACAGGTGACTAACTTGTCTGAAAGGAATAAAAATAAAATGGGACCACTGCCACAGTGTTATCATTTTTGTTAAGCCACCTGGAGAGGTAGCAGGCTTATCAATGAATGCCAAAAATGAGTAGTGCCCATCTGCTCACCCTAATAAATATCCCTTACTAGAAAAAATATAAAAGAATACAATCCCCTCAGCACTACTCACATGCTTTCAGCAGACCTGTTTGTTTAAAATATTTATTTGGGTCTTACATGGCTTAACAACTACTTGCTGTGAACGCAATAATGCTTTAAGAAGACCCATGGAAATACGTGGCAAGTCAGCAGCTGTAAGAATTCACAACAACAGAAAGCTCCAACAACTTCCTTTTAAATAAGCAAAAGCTGTGTAGCTATTCAAAGTGTCTTCAGAAAGATATTGCTGGCCAACTGAATGAACTGATGGCAAAGTCCTAAACAGGAGGGGCAGTTCAGAATTTGAAAAGTTAGCAGTCCTCTGGAGATAACCGCCATGGAAAGTATCTCCATTCAAAAGAAGTACAAGAACCATGGTATGAGCTCAATTTACCTCTTCTGCTGGCCTTCCCAGGTGGCGACGACTATCATCATTCTGCCGATTCTAAATGTGGATTGAGAAAGGAGGTCAGAGCTGGCAGAGGGTGGAATGAGAAATGCTCATGTCCATCAAAGTACCACTGCACAAAGAAATTGAAGAGAAAACTAAAGCATACAGGTTTGTTTGCCTTCATGAGTTTGAAAGCAAAATGCCTCTTCTTTAGCATTAACATTGTTTTTCCAATGAATGAAGGCATAAGAGTTTGGAGCAGAAATTCAAGCTTTCTAAAACTGAGATATTTCCAAGCTGGCCTTTTGATTCAGAGGTATATTTATTTTTCATAGACGACATATGTAGCTGAAAAAAACCACCTGTTCTGTTTAACATCATCAATTCTACCTCCTCAATAAAAGCAATTCAGTCACATAAAACTGTCTGGATTCACAGAAAGCCAGAAAAGGACAGGCCTTTCTAAGTTCACAACCATCTTTGCAAAGACAAAGTTATCATACTACTTTAGTTTCCTTTACAGTAGGACTCGTGCATAAATGTTTCAAGCTAAATTTTGCTCTTCATATGGCAAAAACATGACAGAATTAAACTTAAAATATGTTTAGATAAACATGTGTGAAGAGAAAAAAGAACACACTTTTGACAAAATACAAATCACAAAATGTGAGCAGACACGAATCTGTGTTACACAGTTAAAAGTTCTGTATACGTCTGCATGGAGGAGGCCAGAGTTCCTTTCACAGTGACTAGAACAGATTTTTTTAAAACTTCCAAACAGCAGTTTTAAAAACCACCCGTACTAAAATGAAGCAAACAGATACTCCAACTGGGTGCAACACAGAAAAGCTACGCACCACTGAAAGCTTATTTGTCAGTTCAATTTAATATTCAGGAAACTAATTTCTTCAAAATTAAAGTTGATTGTGTAAATTCCTTTAAACTTGGTTGTCTTCAAAATTTTGTTTCTCAACCAGAGCTATAAAAAGTCTGACCAACTGGTTCTTAAAGTCTCAAGCACCTTTACCAAGTACCAGCTGCAAAACCTGGCTCTTCCAGCTGAAGCACAAAAGACAACACTGTAGTCATGCACATTATTTCCACTGTTTTGTACTCCCTGCATTAGCATCAACCCACAGCCAAGTAATAAAAAGCAGCTAACTTGGTTTGGTTCATCTGTGAACTGGCCCACGCTTTTTGAAATAATGTGGGTTAAGAGTGGGAACTCTCAGATACAACGCCAAACAGACAACTCCTTTTAAATACAAATGAAAAAAGCCTTTCACCAAAGCAAATAAACTCCTGAGATCAGGTTACAGTTTTTTAACTATAGCATTATTCACATGGCATCCCCTTCCTAGTCCAATAAAAACAGCTGTTTGGGGTTTTTTAAATAAATTTTTTTATGAAACAGTTGCAGCAAAGCCTGCATCACTGAAAACTTGCATGTGAAAGAGACAACCTTAATTTTTAACTATTATAAAAATGCATCAGGAGAAAATCTAACATTCCTATCATCCAATGTTAGTAGCAAAATACTCCTTCTATTTCCTCATTTAGTTTACTGATCTTATTTTTAAAACATCTGTGTTTCAATATGGTATGAGTAAGGTACATTGCTGTGGCAGACAGATCTTGCCCGTGCTATAAGAACAGAGGCAGCTGGTGCCCACAGCCAAATAATTTTTAAAAGGCCTTGGATATGGCTTTTGCACCCACTGTGGAAGGCTTCACACACCTCTGAGAACAGTACAAACCGAAAATTATTTAAAGATACAACACATTTTCTCATTTTATCAAGCATTAAATTGTTCTCACTATGAAAAGGAAAAAAATCACACCCATAAGCTGTATCACTGATCTATAGTTACATAGCCCACTAAGACCATTTCATATCCTTTTGTAATGGTCTTGTGGAGACAGGATCCATCTCAGAGCACAGCATCCTGCCTCTAGTGTGCATCACACGTAATTTAAGAAGAAACTGTAATCACCTGAGCAGATATATTCCTGAATTTTAACCTTCAAAAACATTTCACTTTGCTAAAAACCTGAAAAGAAAAAAAAAAATTAAAGTACAAGTGTCAGCGTTTTCTTTAAAAAGCAGATGTGCATGGCAGCAACAAAACTTGACTCAATTCTCCGGGACTTAATTTTACACTGCATTCTACTTTTCTAACTTGCCTTGCATTCACATTTGATTAAATACAACTAGCTAGTAAGAATTACTCTACCCAGACCTGAAAATACTTCAGCATTTTAGAATTTGGATTCAAAAAAATCTTCCTAGGAAGAAACATTTCTATTTGTCTCAGTGGATGCAGGTTTGGGGTTTGATCTCTTAGGATTTCTCTTAGAGATGAAAGTT
Source organism: Burhinus oedicnemus (assembly GCA_008921705.1). Taxonomy (NCBI): domain Eukaryota; kingdom Metazoa; phylum Chordata; class Aves; order Charadriiformes; family Burhinidae; genus Burhinus; species Burhinus oedicnemus. The sequence goes on from VFFE01007226.1 coordinate 1,292,559, forward strand.
TACTCTACGTAGCAACCATTAATTGTTACAGCTTTGTTCAACACATCTTTATCTTGAATGTATCCAGAATTATTCGGTATCTGTTCATCACAATGCAAAAGCAGGTTTTTGATTCCCTTTCCTTTACATACAGGTTAGCAGACTTAATAACAGTCAGTGCCAGCCTCCCTGAAAATAAAGAACTTGGTAACTAGCCCACGCATAACAGTTACACTTCTGGAAACCATCATTTATAGAAGTACGACCAGCAAAAGGATCCATTCCAATTTAAATATCTGAATCAGAGCCTGAAAGGCTAGTAGTTTGAAAAAAATATTCCTTTCATATAAACAGAACAATCAATAGGGAATCAATGACACAATAAGTACAGAATCTCAGTTTTGTCATGTACCACTGAGGTGTGGTGTGGTTTTGTGGTTTGTTTTTGTTTTTTTTTTAATAAGCTCATTTCAGCTTATTTCTACTCACAAATAGAGGTATTTTGTAGAAAATTACTTAAAAGTACAATATTTACCTGCAGAAAAAGATTCCTTCCTAAAAGAGCGGACATCTGTAATGGAATTATTTCAGCCACATTGGAAGAAGAAATTAAATGCATGAAATCTTTGGTGATGCTGGCACCAGCTTATTTCAGCTCCCACTCTACCTCAGGAACATCAGTCTTTCTAGGACAACAGTCCTAGTGCTGGCAAAGTGCAACCAGCATACTATCAGACAGGTGAACTCTGCTCTCTGTCCTCCTATACCAGAAAACAACTTGCATCAGCTGAATCGGGGTGGTGGTTTTGTTTTTAAGCTGTTCTGTGTATCCACTCTAAGGGTATGAATCTAATTATTTGGCCATATCGTAGCATGCTAGAGGGAGTTTTGTTAAATAATTCTGCTGGTTTTCCTGGCTGGCTTGGAAAATGAGGAAACTTCTATGAGCAAAGCAAACAAATGAGCAAAACAAACCAGATGCTCCTTCTGGTGCACAGTAGATTAAAGTTTTCAGCTACCCAGACATCCTTAATTATTTTCAGCAAATAAGTCATCTGGGTAAAGTTGCTCATTGTAGTAAAGGTTTTGCATTCCTCTGTTGAGTTAATCTCATCTTGGAGTACTCAGCATTTCATTGAGAAAATAAATAGTGCAACTTTTTCTTCCAACAAGCAAAAAGAGAGTAAAGGCATGAAGTAAACTTAACAGTATCTTTTTCTATAGCATCTAGAGCAGCCAAGAAAGGGAGGTTTTCAGTTTTTTATGCCACTTGTAAGACAACCTGTTGCTACTAAGCAATGGCAGGGAACTGTCAGCTGCAATGGTCAGCCCAGAGCCTTTATCCCTGAATATTCAAGAATCATCTTTTTAAAATTATTTGTATTCTTTACTACCTTGTATAAGAAGAGATGATGATGACGATGACTAGAAGACGCAAAGATCACTTGCCTTACATAGCAGTAATCAGTGCCTAGTACACATTCATTCCCCAGGGTGTGATTTTTTGATATCTAAGATTAACAGAGAACCCTCAAGAATTACCCTAAACAGCTTTCTACAGAAAGGATGCTTCACAGCTCACTTCATTTACACTCTGGCTTCCTATGAGTGTAAAAGCTAGAGAGCCTAGTTCCAAATGCAAATCACAGATTATAAATACCAAAAGGTGCTGGCCAGGTGATCACAAGGGACGCTCTATCAGCTATCATCAGTAGAAAAGGTCACCATGGTTTTCTAAGAATTTTGTATTCACATCTGGTGATGAGATCTTTATAAAACATCATCAGTGATTCTCTAAATGGGTACAGTTTGACAGCTGCAAATCTTAGGTACTACATGATATTACATTAGGATTAAGAGTGAAGTATAATAAGACACCATTTCACAATGTAAATATATTACCTAATACGTGGTTGGCAGACCAGCATCTTGAAGGAGCGCCTGTAAAAATACTACTACCTTGTCTTATTTTTTGTATAGCACCTCATATTTCAAGCAATGGAAAGCAATTTAATTTGAAATCACCGGCATTCTTTTTTTTAAAGCAAATTACTTTGAGTGTTTCCAGTAATAGAATAAGGTCATCTAAGTACAGATTCTACCCTGACCATGCACACTCAAGGCATGATCTCCAAAAGGCAGGCTGTTGTAATGATGGGTGCATGTGAGTGTTTCTGCATGTATACACGTGGGGAATGGGGACTGGAAAAATATATCCTCCTTTGTCAAACCACTTCAAGTTGCACAGAGGATTTTTCCATGTACTATGGTGCTCAGACAATCAAATTGGCATCAGATAGCCCACTATACTAATGGTTCAAGCATACACTGGGATACTGCCACTGCTCCAAGAAACTTTAATAGAAGCAATGGGAAAGAGATACAGAAAATACAGTGAGTTGCATTTCTCCAACACATTTTGGAATTGCATTAATTTCCCCTGCTACGGGAAAAATTGATTCCTCCAATTCTCAAAATGGGTAATTAACTACTGCTCTTACTTATGTCTTTCTCTCACTGGTGATGAGTACCACAAAGGAGCAGCTTTCTCAGTACAAGTGGAAGATTAGAGAAATGGAGTTTTAAATGCTCTTCCTAAACTGCAGGGCTAAGCAAATGAGCAGTATAATGAAAAGAGTTTTTGTTGAACCTTGCTTTCAGGATACATGAGCCCTCGCTTTGGGTTCTGTCATTCCAAGTTAGTCCACTCCAGAAAGAAGTTTGAGCTCCAGGATAACATGACCCAGATACACAGAACCCAATGGTTTAGCAACTGGAACTCTCCTCCACATCCCAGTTGCTCACAGCATGCACATTCTTGTTTAAATTCTTAGTTATAAATCCTTCACAATTAATGCACCAGTTATGCTGAGGGTCCACCTCCCACCTTCTAACTTCTCATGACAGTTACAGTCTCCTGAGGAGCAAAACTGTCCACAAGGAACGCAAAGCCTAATGACATAAGAGATGAACAGTCATAGAGCTGGGCTGAGGGGTGACAGGACTTAACACCTGCTAAAGGTAACAATAACCGCAGGACCAGCCTCCTTTAGAAGCCAATACAAACTTCGCTTCTGTCATTCACAGAATTACAGAATAATAGAATAATTTAGGTTCAATGAGACAACTAGAGGTGGTCTAGTCCAACACCCTGTTCAAAACAGGTCACTCAGGGACTTATCTAGTTGGGTTCGAATGTCTCCAGGGATAGTTGCCACAACCTCTCTGGGCAACGGAATTATGGCTAATTTGAATTTAATGCTCTCCCCCATGAGTTCCTCATACAGAGAGACCCACAAAATATATTTGCTTGCTAACAGACAAAACCAAACCTGTAGTTGAGCTAACTCGTCTTTTCAGAAAGGGAGAATGGGTGGAGACTATACGTGCAAAACTTGGGAAAGATTCAAAGGTGCTCAAGTATCTTGACAAGTCACACAAAGAGAAATCTCACATTTATACATCCACTTCTCAGGTCTTAGAAACCCCAGTTACCATCTACCTTGTCTACGCCTGACCTGAAGAGCACAATGTACTACAAATGCCCAGCCTCTTCTGTGCTTTCTGCATCTAGCTATCAACACAATATACTGGTGGACTTTGCAACTCTGAGGCAAAGACAACAGAATTCTCCTGCAGAGCTGCTTATCTACAGCGATGAGAAAAAACAAAATATGCTGGAAGAATACACTGTAATTTCTACAGCGAAACAAACAACCAGAACTTTTAAAAAGTCAAAGATTAGTTGATTTCTTGGACTTATGTTTGTAAAATGATTTTTCTTAGTTTTGGATTTATATTCCAAACATCTAGACTATTTGTACTCCAGAATTCAGTTGTAGCAAGGGAGGTTAAAACAATAAAATAAGAACAGCTTTCATTTAAAAATAATTAATGTAAGATCTCATACATCACCAATGGAGATGTTCATTTGAGGAGGAAAGTTGATACGTTTATGACAAGCTATTGTGTACTTTTCCAGATGACGACAATATGCTGACAGCTGTAAAAGAAGTAGATGTGTAACTGTGAGATTTATTGTCTTAGCAGCCTTCTCCCTCTGCAGCAATCTAACAGCTTACATTTACAGTTGATTATAATTTCTATTAAATTCCAACATTTGCTAACGATCTCCAAGACTGGGAAAAATAGTGTCTTCTGTCTCAAGCCTTCTCCTGTAGACACACTATTCTTCTAAAATAGTCTGAAAGACAACACATGCACTTCTTTTTCATAAAGCATCCATTCTCAATTCTTTTAAAATATTTCAGACAGCACTATTCTCTTTTCCACATCTGTAAGATGTGTCAGCCAATGGAACATAATTCATCCTTGGGGAAAGCAGTTTAGAGTAAGATTTTTTTGCAAGCAGCAGAAGCAGCAAAACTTTATTTCCTCTGCGTCTGGAGGCAAAGCTTGTTTGCAGATTCAGTAGTAAGGGAGAAATTCATCCTGCTGCCTCTGCTTTAGCTGAGGCATTAATAGGGCCTCTCTCCTTTATTACGCCCTTTATTCTCACACACCACTTGCTGTGTCTGGGGATCTGGACACCCCTTGTGAAATTTGACTGAAGATAAGTGGAAAAGGAGGGTTGACAGCAGATGTACAAATACCACCTTGCAACCCTCATTTCCGTAGGAATCTATGATTAAAACTGGAATTTTTAAGAATATTAAACTCAACCCAATAGTGTCTTCCAAAAGTGACAGCAAAACATAGCACCCAGCAACGGTTTAAGTGAAAGTAGCACTCTGGTTCTCAAAAATGGTACAACTTCAGTCTACGCTCACTGATAAAGGTCATTGCCAAAGAATACACAGGCAATCTGCAACTCTGGGGGCAGATTACACTTACGTAGATCCATTTCACTTCTTTCACATCATTGATCCAGGATACTCACTGCTTTCAGTGGGCTGCAACAGACTGATTAACATCCAGAAATCTGAAACAAGCTGTCATTGCATTTCACTGTAGATGGACAGGGATTACTAGAGAGACTTTGTAGAGTCAAACCATACGTGCACAGAGGGGCTGCGCAACACAAACTGCACGTTTCTCTGTGGGTGATCCTGGGCAGAAGGATGAGAGTCACCACTTTTTAAAGATCTGCTTTTTCAAAGGTGTTGGGAGGTATGACAGCAATGAAGATATTTTTCTGAAACAGTAGACTACACAGAAACAATAAGCTACACTGGAGCCAGAGAAGTTGATGAACTGACATATTCAAACACAAGAAACCAAAACCCAATTCCTAATCAGTACAGTTCAGATAACTATTCTCTAAGTATATCCTTGAAAATGTTGTGGCAGTCATCGAAGAGCAGGTTTGTAACAGAGCAAGAGAAGTCTTCCCAACTTGTATAACAGCCTTATCATTTACCTATGCTGTTTCAATATATATAACAAGCAAGATATGATATCTTGCTTCACAATACATTAAATAATATATTAAACAATATTTTTTGCTTTTATTCCTGTTCAACACCAAAAAAATAGACCATGTGTACATTTTCATTCTGTTTCTCAGATTTGTACCTTAAATATATAGTACTTCTTCTAAAAGAAGTTATTAATTTTTTGATAAACAAAGGCAAGTGAGAAAAATCATTTGCTTACCTAGGTCCCTTCTCAAACGCAAATGTAGAAGTAGCAATACAAGCTCATCAATCAGCAGCTAGAGACCAAAAAATAACTACTTAGATCACCTACTCCATTCCTTTTCTGAGGTCTGGATCACTCTCTAAAGCACACAGAGATATTCTTGTAATATATGTCCCCCAAAATCATTGTAAAAGATATACGATCACACATCAGTGTGGCCTGAGCATATGTTGTGCTTATTTAAGAAGGTAATGTCTGCCTCAAAAGTAGCATATGTTCTGTGCTATGTTGCAGTTGCTACGGAAGCTTTTCTTCTTGTAAAGCAGCAGAGAAAATACCACCTAAAACCTCAGCATCTTGTTAGTATAATATTTAATGTTGCATCAGTAACTCTTAAATGTCCCTGTGAAAAAAATCAAGGCTCCTTTTAGTATTTTTTCACTGACACTGACCTAATTTTTTTTAGGTTAGTTTCCATTGACAGGTATGCAACAGATACCTTGGAGAATCCCTATTTATTGTGCTAAAAATTGGGTGCAAACTATCAAAAGTATAAGCAAACCCACATGACAGATTTATGGCTAGTTACATGAATTATAAGCTAACATCCCACTTTCTACCATGGTATTTATACCTACTATTCCTTTTTATGCTACTAATACATAAGAAGGCTGGTAGCTTTCATAAACTCTTAGGCTGTAAATCATTCAGACTCACAACAGAGTCTGCCAATATTTGCAAACCAAACACAGGACACATCTACATGGAATCTCTGTGTTCAGTGTCAATACTCACAGCCAGCTCCCACCACCCTTCCTCACTCACCCCGAACAGTATCTTAACTTCATGAATTGCCACAGCTAAGGCGTTGGGACAGCTCACCTAATAAAGTACAACACACCGTGGATTAATGTGATAGAAATCTGGCTGAGGGTAAAAATGTTTCAAATGATGAGATGAGACATTTTGCCATTCTGAACCATGACTGTGCAACGGCTTTGCCTGCAAACTGGCTTTATGCAGAGGTTTCCTCTGGTTGCCCCTCAAACTCAGATAAAATGTAAAGGCACCTCCCAACATGAAGCTACACCGCTTTACACAATTTAAAAAAACAAAAAAACCAAAACCAACCAACCAACCAACCAAAACCAACCAAAAACCAAAAGACATTACTAGAGATACCTTCAACATGATTCATGATGAAAACATACTTTATTGGACAACTAAACATTTGACATTAGAAAACCTCTTTTTGCTCTCAGGCAAAGACAACCTGTCAGAAGTTTACATTTTTAACCCTTAATGTTAATGTAACTTCAGTTATTTTTTGGATATTGTTAAAAATTAGATATAAAGTTACAATCTGTTCCCTTTTTCAGCATAAAAATATTTTCAATGACATAGAAATAGATCTATCCTATGTGTAACAGAAGATGACCGATACGGTGTTACAACTACCAAGAGAAAAAAAGAGGTTTAGCAGGAAAATGCCTAGCTTTTAAATAAAGGTCCAGCACTAGGAAAGCCAACTGTGGGTACTTCTGCACTTGCTGTATCATAGATACACAAATATATTAGTTTATGTAATTACCATCTCTGTAGGTAAGACACTAGAAAAGCCAACATACCAGCACTACCCAAGCTTGCTACTAATTAAATCATATGCATACAGGTTCAATCCAAGGATGATCAAAGTTAATGAAAAAAAATTGCCATTTAATTCAATGAGCTGTGGATCAGTTCCAGACAGCTAGCTGGTACTCCATCCTCTTTCTTCTTTATCAAAGGCATTCCAACAGTGTGAAAGTGAAGAGGACTCCATATGAGCCTACAGATTTTGTATCTCCCCTCAGACCTGATTTTTAAATTAATTATTTGACAGTTGACTACATTACATACAATTAAATAATCTTTTCCATAAAGCTATATCAGAGGCTTCTGCAGGTTTTGAAGGAAAAGAGGCTACTACTGTTATTGTTACATCAATAGCTTTAAAAGATTTCAGCTATTTCTTTCACATACAGGTTTACCCTTATTATAAATTTATTTATGTGCCACATTGTGCACCACTGCAGCAATACAATGCCATATCTGAGCATGGAAAATGTCAGTCCAATGTACTGGAAACAGAGCACCAAATTTAAAAGGCTTCCTAAGATTAATGGAAAGATAAACTAAAATAATCTAAAGTCAAAGAAAAAAAGACTGAATGTTCAGATCAAATAAATATCTATTTTTAATTACATTTGAAATGCAATGTCATAATTGTTGGAAAACTTCAGTAAACTGGCCATTATGAAACCTATCTGCATAGCCTTTGATTCAATTCTTGTTAATGATGCTTTCTCACATTCTGTTTTCCATGAAATGCTCGTATTAAAAAGGAGAATTTAATTTCAGCACCTCAAAACTCAGCTCTCGGTGCTGCACAGATACTTAGTTCTGTCTCTTTGTAATCAGGGTTTCAGCAGATGTCCATTCAGATCAGCCTAAAGGCTCTCATTCATTTAAAGCAGAGCTGGACAGGAGTTGCTGTAAAATCTTTATTTGGGAATCCAATATACACATCACTGCTATTAGCCATCACATAAACTATGTCTTAAATCTAATGAGCATTGCATAGGAAATTAAATAATAAAAAATAATCTTTTCTGTTCAAGAATCAAGTCAGTTAAATGAAAACTGAAGTTGCCTGATTTCAACATGAGAAATAGTGTCTATGCCTAAAATGTCACATTCCATCTATATAGGGAAACAAGCTTAAATGAAAAACAGTGTTTAGAAATAGTTTCAATAGAACTTGTATATGCAATGCTGCATAGTTGGCCACCTTACATCCTTCCAACTGTAAAACAGATTTCAAGCATTTCCTGTTGGAAAAGGCATTTTCTTTGATCAAACCCATCACACAGAAGTTTTGTAGGTATAACCAAAGAGGTCTACTCTTCGCACCTCCTTCTATTTCACGTCAGAGAACATCATTACAACCAATGGAAAGGGAATGCTGCTACTACAACCTTTATTGCCACACCTCAGGTCTCCTTTGCTGTATCTACTCAGAAGCCCCAGATGGCTGTGCAGCACCACCGGGAACCTTGTGACCAGGGAGTCAGAGCAGCAGGATTTTATTCCTGTGCCATGCAAAAACATCCTTCATGGAGCCCTGAAATCCAGAATTGGAATGTGAAATGATCTCCCAGTCTGCTTGCCCCTTCTCAGTCAACCCCTGTCCGAGACTAAATGAGAGAGGTGTCAGAAAACGACGATTGAAATTCCTACCATCTTTCTTCTGCTTCACTTTGCCAGAGAATATTTCTGCAGAGCCACTTTTAGGCATCCAATTAAAAACAATGACAGCATTTTTTTTTTACTGGTCCAGACACATAAGAAATGGTTCTAAACTCAGCAGCTGACTGAGTACACACATAGCTGCAGAGTAACGTAGATTACTACAGTTTAAGATACAACGAGTAAAAAATTATTCCCATAAATTTACCCAGGTGCTAATAGCGCTCTTGAAAAACACTCAAGAGACTTTCTTCTACTTTAAAACACTGCTGTCAGCTCAGTCTCCTTAATAAGGGCCCATTATCTCTGAAATGTGTAAATGGGACCTACTAGTTGTACTAAGAAGTAAATTCTATTTACTGCAATACTTTTTCTTTAGATAATGCAAAAGCTTTTACTGCTTTAGTATGATTCCTTATTGCTGAAGCTCTTCTCTGTTGACTGAGTGAAATAGAAAAAAACGACTAGATTTTTTTTTATGCTTCCATTTATGTGCTAGTTATTCAGGCCGTTGTGTTCCCTTACTGTTAATTGGGTTTAGAAGCAGAAGACCCCTTCACCTCACAGGAACCATTAACTCAAAGTTTTAGGCTGGAATTGCAAATGCATACTATGTTACAGCAAACAAAAATCTGTTTAGAAACTTTGTATCATCATTCACATTCCATCCTAAATCACATGGATTGCAGACGCTAATAAGCAGGAAAAAAAACCCCAGAAGCACAGGAAAAGCAGCTAGCCTACACAAAGTGTGGTATTGACTGGCGTGTTGTAAAAGGAAAAAAAAAAACAACCCACCACATAAGTATCTAAATGACACAGTTCATTCCAATCCATTTAACCTACACAAACTGCTGGATGTACACAAACAGCAGGATTCGCAAACAATACAGACAGCTCTGCCAGCAAGTCTCACACAATCACAGTATCTGTCTCAATACGGCTGGTCTCACAGCAATACAAATTTCAGGCTGTAAACCAAAAATTAAGTAAGTTTGCACTGCTAAACATTTTCAGTTTGGTTTCATTTACCCTGGTCTTTTTAGCAAACTTATTTACTATATATGGAGAGATTTATTTTTTAACTACTCTGGTAGTTACTACAGTTTAAGATACAACAAGTAAAAAATTATTCCCATAAATTTACCCAGGTGCTAATAGTGCTCCCATATGTATTTCCTTGATTCCAGCACTAAAAGTTACCACAAGTGGATGGATAATGCATTTCTTCAAAATCTCACGTGACTTCATCAAGCCTCTGTGCTGCCTCATCAGTCTTCCAACACATTGCTGGGCTGCAAGATGAAAGACTGACTTTGCTCTTTTGAAAACAAGTGTACTCAAGAAGACTCCCAAGAATTAACTGTGTAGCCAACCTCCATTAACAAGCTTCAAAATTTTACTTTGTGTATTCTACAGTTATGAACATATACAAGTTACTAAAAGACAGAAAACTCGATTTGCAAATATTCTACTTATACTATGAAACATTTTCTGTAACTGTAGCTAAAGAAATGCTTTGACTATGTTTAAAGCCTAAGGGTAAAAACGCGTAGTCTTTTTCCTTAAAAATATTTTAACTGCAACAAGTGGTACTGAATTATAGATAACGCTGCTGAGAAATATTCGTTAGAAATGTTATTATAAAATCCCTCTATTTAAAGTTCTGCCTATTCAAATAAATACAAGTCAAATTTTAAAATGGATTTGCTTAATCCTGTTCTGATCTCCTGATACAACTGTGCTCTGGTTCTGCTAAAGTTTACAGCTAGGATTAATTTTTTTTTCCCATATGTATTCAGGCACACCCACCTTGTAGCACTGTATTTGATTATGCCTGAACACTATTACCTTTACAGTGTTCAAGAGTTGTTGACATCTCCTATAACTTGTTAAGGAAGAACTAGTTCCAAGATACTCTGTACCAAGCAAAGCAAGGGAAGTATGACTTCAAATACAGGTTTAAATCATGTCTCCATGCAGTCCATCCTGCTACCACAGGATAAAAAAAAAGAGCAGAAAGAACAAGACTAGTATCACTAACTTATTTTTGTCATTAATGCTAGAAAACAGGATATATTTGGGTCTGTGGCTCACAATGACTCAGGATAATGGGCTCCCAAGCATCTTTGTGCTTTATTATCTTTAATCTTACATGGTAACATCTCCTTATAAGGCTTGCTAATGTTGATATACTTACTCCAGATAACGCACAGCACGCAGAACAAGAGAAAACCTTTGTTTGAAAGGCCTTGAGAAAGCCATATATTTTTATTATGTCAGAGAACCCTCCTGTAGCATCAGATACTTGAAAATCACACTTCCTTCCAAACCAAGCCTCGGTAAAAGAAAATATAGACAGAGCTCAGGATACATATCTCAAACTATGGCACACAGAAGAATTTCTTAGTCCAATCTTTAGATAACAAAGGCAACATCGCCTCATCTTGCATTTTGAGACAAGATACACACATCGACTTGGTGGAAGAAGCTATACAAGTTAGGGAAAAAAGAAAACAGCAACATGAAATAATCAAATCTTTATTAATGAAGAATAAGGTGTTATTATAGCTCAAGGTCACATATGACAAAACAATCTTCAGTTCATGTCACATCTGTTACATACTGAGAGAATCAAAAGTAAAACATAATAATTGTTCTTATTTTCCTCTTTAAAACTATTTGTAGAATTGCAATTTGCAACACGCTGAAAGATCAAGTTCCACACAGACCCAGCAGGCTCTGTCACTCGGGGTCTGGAATGAGAGCAGTCAGGGGACAATGGAGTCAAATGAACTAGTGTCAGGTGAGGAAATAGGATTTGGTAGAACATGCAATGTCTTTTAAATGGAGTTTACAAAAAAATAATTCAAAAAACAACACAAGGAGTCTGATAAAAGAAACTAGAATAAGCACGGTGTTTCCATATACTTAGTTCAAGTCTTCATCTATCCAGCAGAATTTCTGTTTGTAGAATGAATATTATATGAAGAATATAACTTACCACAAGAAAACAGTGAAAAAATGGCAGTATCAGAATGAGATGCATCGGGGGTGGAAGGGTGGGGGAATAAGAAACACAATCTGTGCAGGGAGGGAGAGGGACAGAAAAGGAAACAGAAAAAGCAAAAGCTAACCTTTATCAAGCAACATCTCTCTATCTGTTTAGAACAACTTTCTTCCACAAAACTTGACAAAGCTAGTGTACCAACACGAAAAGCAAGTAGCTTTTCTAAGTTCAACAAACCTGCATAGAGCTGGTATTTAATTACCTCTGCAATATCTGATAATTTTACATGTGCAATACCGTACCTGTCCATTTTAGAACATTATCTTCCCAAGGGAAGAGCTGATGTAATGCACTATACAGTTTTTCACCCTGAAATTAATTAGTATAATAAAATCAAAGTAAAAACAAATGTTGCAAAAAAAGCCAAAATAAATGAGAAAATAATGAAAAGATTACGCTAATATTCCCCAAAATAGGAACACTCTCAATGAAGGTCTTGAACACTATCTTGAAAGTCAAACCAATTTTGAAATCATACATGTAAAAAATTTAAAAGAAGCACCATTATAACTGCAAGGATGCTGATAATTTGCTGTTTATCTGTTTTTTTCCATTTTAGATACAGCACACATACTTCACTGAGAATCATTTCCAAAAAAGGCAAAAGTTAAACAATCATAAAAATGACCTGCATAAAAATAAATGAAAGGAAACAACACATGCATAGTGCCAAGAAAAAAACCAAACCAAACCAAAACAAAACCAACCACATCTTAGGCAAAACTGATCCTAGGCTACGAAGCGTACCTGAAAAAGCTAATCACAGATTGTCTAGAACACAGAGATACTTAATTCAGGACTACAGACAGATGAACTCTCATAAATCTTGCCAGAATGGTACTTCAAGCTATTTCTTCCCCCATTCCTCTTTCCTGCCTTTCTGCAGGATGTTAAACCAATCCCCACAGGAAAGCTGGCAGCTCCATTTCATAGGTCTGCATCCCCACCTAAATTCACCCTCAACTCCAGTTTGAGCTAAGACACAAAACTTTATGAAGAGACATAGACACACAGTCCTTTAGGCCTATTCTGCTACCGGGACAGGAACATAACAACAGACTGGATTTGGGGTGGTAGCATTTCTAAGGCCACAACTGTTACTTCTCCCAAAAGCTCACTGAGCTTACTCCCCATTCACCAGAACATCCTATGCTGGATTCTAAACTGTATCAATTTTAAGTGGTTTGTAAAGTAAGGAGAACCTAATTCTGCCACCTGTTCTCACACTGAACAGCAACTTATTGCTTCTGTAGTTGGACAGATTTCAAAGGGATTATATTTAAATATATGGACATACTCCAATATAAAGATGATAAAATTTGTCCTTCAGAAGATTATCATCTTCTGCCTATCTACCTATTATTATTATCTACATATCTTTATATCTCAAGTCTCATTATTTTTTTTGTCTTTATATAGGAGTGAGAAAATGCATGAATTCTATATGGAAAGCAAAGTTAGATACCTAGCATACCTAGTTAGCACACCTGTCTAACAGTTGGTGAAGATGAAGAAAGATTTTTTTATTATTATTAACTAACATAGAGAAGAACTGAAAACTTGTTACTACTTAAAAAGGCTGGCAGTGCTGGTATCAAAGACAGATTCAGAAAGCTATATTTATTTGTAATTACTTACCCGCAACCAGAGATAATCTTTCCTCAGCTCTGCTTCCTTTGTCCGTTAGCTTTAGTCAATGCTTCATTTCTTCTCTTCAGGGACTGGCTGAAAGACAAGTTTCGGCACAGTCACCTCAGATATAAAAAAACAAAAACAGAAATAAAATTAAAAGAAAGTTCTGTCTAGAAGCATGAAGGCATGTAGTAAATATTGACAATTCATCTTATCTTACAAATGCAGCAGAAGCATGACATATTTAGACACATGTCCCTAATGCACTATCATGAATACTGGCCACAGCTCTGGGGACATAAAACTGAGAGCGACACAAGATGAAGGATCAAAAATGTCAAGGATTGTGCAAAATTAAGTTATCTTAAACTCTACCATTACTACAATTCAGTAACATGGGTATATTGTTTTCCTCTTTTAAATGAAAACTTTGCCTCATAGTTTCCTTTCCAGAAATATTCTCTTCAGATTTCTTTGCTTCAGCTTCATATTTAAACCATTGGATATTTTTCTGGACCAAGCTACCAGAACAAAAAGTCACGTGAATGCATAGCATCATATAAACTATAAAATGAAAACACATTACAAGTGGAAAGTCATATTTCCTCTCCCCTCAAAGTCAGAAAACTAAATAGCCTACTTACAATCCACTTAATCTTTGTTGCTTTATGCATCCATTGTAAACCACAGTTTTGCTTAACCTTTCTTTCCCTAAAAAAAAAAAAATAAAAAAATTAGTGTCATCCACATGTCCCGTTCTCAGAGATCACACCTTTCTCCAATAACACCTTTTCAACATATTATACTAGAACTTCCCACTTTTATTTTACCTTGGATAACATGAGCTCCACTCAACCTTACAGCAAGGTGATACTTCTACCCCACTGATACTTTGCTCTAGGAATTGCTTCCAGGAAATAATCACACAGGAAGCAGTTATAAGAAAGTGGATTTTCAGGGAAGGACTTAAGCAATAGCCTGTGACTTGAGTGGAGCCAGCCCCTAGTATCGTCTGACAAGAGGGCCCATGCCCACAATACAGGGAGCAGGAGCACTGAGATGTGCTCAAGCAGCAGGCTGTCTTTGATTTCCCATACCTGGGACATGGGACTGGGTAACCAGAAAAAAAACCACTACAGCACTGTGCTACCTGTGTACTAATCCTCAATGCTGCTGTATGGAGAATCCAGGATGAACAGCCTGACCTTCACCTTTACCATCACCACATGATTGCGCGCGTGCTTTTACACATAGTTACATGCACATTCATACAGGACAAAAGTAAATTCAAGAGAAGAAGGAACTTTGCTCTGGCAAGACATCTTAAACGCAATCATAATCTTTAACAAAAAAGTTTGACAGTACCATTTGTAACCAACCTGGTGAACTGGAAATCATAAGTCAGCAGAAAAGATACAGGAGTGGCTACAAAGAGATTTTCAGTTGCTCTTAAACACAACATCAGTCCTTGTTTTCCTGCTAAGTTTGCTTCCCAAACTAAAAATTTCAACATCCACTAGAAAAGGAAGGGGGGAAAAAAAATATCAAAAATAACTAAATAAGTTAGCCTGGCTAGATGACAGCTAGGGAGAAATATGATGATAGTGTAAATCATGGAGGAGGGAGAGGAATTACACAGCGTGACTCTAAGGGGCATAAATGAAAGAGTGGGATGAACTTAGGAAAAGGAGTGGCATAGGCTAAGCATCAGAAAATATTTCTTATAACAGGAAGAGACAATGTAAGGTAGAATATTTTTCCCATGGAAAGGAAATTATTTAAGACTGAATTAGATAAAACACTGGAAAGTGTAGCAAAGAAAGCACTTCTGAATAGATGAGGTCATGGATGAGAACGCTTAATAAATCCTGTCCTTTAAGCTTCTCATGGTCCTGTCTTCCCACTTCTCAGTAAGATTTCAGTATCACAACCAACCATACAGCAAAAATACGTTCATTTCTTGTTGGGTTCTAGTCTCAAAAAATACCTTGGATTTCATCAGTGTTAAGGTTAGGAGTGTCATTTGCATTTGATGTGACTATTACACACTGAGCTATTTAAGCATTATTTGTAATTTTAATCCCCTATTACTTATTCTCTTGCCTATTGCTGTAACACAAAATTATCCTTTTAATTCTGGACTTTTATAGCATTTTTATTTTAGGCATTTCAAAGTATTTTACCAACATATGTCCACTATCAACATCCTTCAAAGTCAATATGGTATGTATCAACGTTGCATGTCATTGATCCAGATGTTATCCCACAATTGCAGGACTGTCCAGCTGCTTAACATGATGCATAATTAGCAGGTAACATGATGCCTCTGAAATCCTCTGGTGTTGCACATGGGCACAGGAAATCAGAAGATTAAAACTGAGGCCAACAAGGAAAATGCAGTGTTTCTTTCAGTTCGATGCCTGCACCACAAGAGATCATGAACCAGCAAAGGTTTAGAAACAGTGGTAAAACAGGTATTCTCTTACTCTACCAAGTATTACAACAGAAAACCCACTACTGGGTGGTTTGGGGTTTTTTTTCACCCTTTATTACTATTCTTAGAATCTTACTTTAAACAATACACAACATTCTGTAGTTCAGCTCAGTAAGAGATGAGATAACTCACAAAAAGTGACTGACAGAAGAATTTTGTCCCTGTTTTTTCTTCCCTCTGAACTCTTACGTAGAATTTTCCCAAATACACAAATAATTCAGGAGCACAGCTGAATTTGAAATATGGAAGTTGTTTCTCTTCCTGATTAAACATGTTTTTTTCCATAGGAGAATCAAATAAATACATATTTTTTAAGAAAGCAAAGGCCTCCTTTTGATACTGTGGAAATCTTACTCACTATAGGCGATGGTTAAATCATAGTTCATTACATTTGTGACTGAAATCCCAAAATTCACGTCATTTATAGTCCTTATTTTAAAGGTCCTACTCTGCACTGGATAGGATCTCACTGTGCATGACACTGTCCATCAAGAACTAACAGCAGGGAAGAAGAGAGAGAAACCACACCGCCACAGCAGGGAGAAGTTAGCACGTTTTCACAGACTGAAAAACAATAATTAAAAGAGATGATAATATCACGACAATCAATTATCATTCCCACCCCCAAAGAAAAATAATGAACATGAACAGCAGTGTAACAGGAAAGCACATGCTCTCTTAAAGCGTTGAGTGCCATGTCATAAAGCTGAAATAGTGTACCACAAGGAACAATTTGGCAACCTGTGACAAAGCATCCAATACGTACCAAAGAATATAACAGCTGTTTCCTTTCACACCAGTCCACAGTCTCTGCAGGTATTTCATCCAAATTCTCCACCACTCTTTTTTTTTTTTTTGATCAGCAACATATTTAAAATATTAGCAACTATTTCAGATACTGATACCAGTATATCAAAGTGCTTATTTATCCCAAGGGATGCAGAGAGGCACAGGCCATACTTCCTCAGACCAAATGCAAAGACTTCTGTACAAATGCACACCAACCAACCCCCTTCAACAACAATTGTATGTATCACTGCAATTAAGGAAAACATATCTCTAGCCCCATCCCCATAAAATGTAACAATAAAACAGCACTCAGTTTTAAACCAGAGAAGTTTGGGGGTAAAAAAAAAAAATCATCCGTCCATGTCTTGATTGGTTCTGGTTTGATGTCTAAATTAAATTCAGGTGTGGATTCCCCCTAGGGAAGGAGGAGGTAGTTAATGAAATGATCATGACAGCTTCCCTCTACACAGGCTCTGGTGCCACAGGACACAACAGTGGTCATTTGGGCTGTGTCTTCAAATTCTCTGCAGGCTTGCAGAGAAGGCACTTACACAGAAGGCTAGCAGAAACACATGTACCCCAGTCACAGCAGAGGCAATGCCCACTTTCTGCAGAATGACAGGACTTCTGAGGTCATAACCAATTGCTTCCAAGAAAACACAGTAATAAAATACATCAGAAAAAAATTAGTTTTTTCAGTCAACAGCACCAATGCAACCGTACAAAGACAAGTAGTTTCTGCTACAAATCGTTCTTCCCTCCTAGAATGTAATAAATGTTAAGCCAGGAAAGGGACACAAGAGGAAAGATTTTTTTTTTTTTTCCTTTGGTACATTTATTTTGCATTTGATAGTACACTGCATGAGCTTATTGCTTATTCTAAACATATGAGGTTTCCATGCTTCTTTAAGAGAAAAATATGGTTATCTAAAAAAAAATTAGAAAAAAAAAGTCACAAAAACTGTCAGGGAGATTTAGGAACAGGATAAGCACCTGAGGCTACGTCAAAATCATTTATAATTACTTTACAAATATTAAATCAATAGTGTTCTTGTAAATAAAACTTAGTTAATGTGCTTTGCTTTCTTCCCAATTACTCTTTCATCTTTTAGAGCTGAAGACTGTAGCATCAAAACTTTCTCACAATAACAAAGAGGGCTGTTGTAAAATTAGATGGAATAATCGCCACACTCATCTACAGAATGATTTTACATAACTTTGCTAAACTCTCAAAGCTAGGTTTTGCTCTGTACATAACAGACTCATATCTCTTCAGCTGTCTGAAGCCCACAGTCAAGACAAAGGGCAGGGTTGCCATTGTTGCTTTCAGGTAACATGATAAATTTGCAGACATAAAGCAAGAGTTCTGCTTTAACACGTATTAAGCACCCAAGCCACCAACAGCTACAAAGATGGGGGAGCACCGGAACCTCAGACGGACTCCACTTCTGGCATGGCAATCTGTGTCACGGCAATCTGTGTCAACAACATGGCCTGGACTACAAGAAGAATTTGGTGGTCCCACAGGCAACTAAAGAGCATGCTTGCTTTATATTTTCCTGGTTGGGTTTCCTGACTGCCAAAAGCCAGGTCAAAACACATTGGTTTGTAATTTACAAGGGAAGGCCTCAAAAGCATGATGCTTATCACAGTGTCTCAGTTGCTTACATTTTTCTACAGAAATGTAACATTTCCTCTAATGTTTCTAGTTTTGGTTTGATAAAGAGAATATCCAAGAAATTTGCTATGTATGGAAAATCTCGGTTTCCAGAAGCCTAAAAGGGCTCCCAAAATACAGTATACTTGCAAAGATGAATTTGAGATTACTCCATGTGTGTCTACATTATTTACACAGAGAAGCACAGAACTACTTTAGTTATATGCAATAAACTGTAAATTGCATCTGATGTACAACTGACAGAAATAATAATAAAAGTGCATATACAATAAAATATGAGTTCAATTAGCAGCAGCAATTGAAGCACTGTTGCCAGAGACATGCAGACTGTATATAAGCATCAACTATACACAGAACATACTTTCTGTAGGAACCATGTAATGATTAGAGATAAATTATATTATTGATAATATTTTAAAATCAGTATTAAATACAGCTGAAGCATCACATCGATAAGTTACAAAGTCAAGTTTATTCTGGAATGGCAAAACTCAGCAGAAGAGGATGCTAGGTAAGTTTGCAGCAACAAATGGATCAGGAGGCCTCTGAGTATAAACAATATAAGAGATGCTTAACTAGAAAAAGAGCCCCAGCCTCACAGTAGAGAAGAATAAAACCTGAGATTCAGCAAATAAACAGTCAGAACCTACTTTTTAAACGGTTCAGGTAACCTGCTGTCGTGGGGGTTGTACAATACATAGGTGTTGCATACACTAGTTCCTACCTGGGACTGCCCTCTTCAAGGCCAGTTTCAACACACGTGGGCCTGTGTGTTAAATTCACCCAGAGTTCAACAGGTACTCACTTTCTGAAAACCTGCACAAACAGGGAATCTTAGGGCACTGATAAACACATAGCCATTTCTCAGGGCTGTGGAAAGGGTAAGAAAAATAGTAAATGGAGGTTTCCCATTGAAAATAGAAGCACAGAGGCAATGAAATCCTTGTTAACCTCCTTCAGAGACTCTCACTGCTCAACTTAAACAGTACCTGGACTATAACTACACAGGTCAGGTTGGTTTAAATGACAGAATTCAACTTAAACGAGGATACTGAGAGAGGAACAACTCACACATCACTGTAGCACCTCAGGCAGACTGGCACAGGTGACCATTCACTGCAAACTTGGATAGGAACTGCGACGCCATCACCACGCACACCCCACCTGTTGCTCCTTTCCAGGCTCTACACCAACCCCACCTTGCCAGCGTCCGCCTCCCCGTGCAACACACCCGCAAAGCACAAACACACTACTACTACCGACCAGTTTATCTGAACGCTGGTTTCCCTTTCCCCATGGCTTGGGCCTTCCCCGCCCCGCCCCCCCCATCCCTCTCTGCCAGCGGTCGGGCCGTTCACGGCCGCACCGACCGAGGCCGACGGCAGCCCTGGCGGGGAAGCGGCGGTAGCGCCTCAGGGCAGGCCGAGGCTTGAGCAGGAATACCGCGGCGGAGCCACCGCATCCGCGGCACCGGCCAGGGCCGATCCGGCGGGCCTAGCTCTCGCCCCGAGCCCGCCGCACGGAAAGGCGTTCGCCGCCCCTCGGGGCTGCCTCAGCCGGGGAAGAGCCCTCAGGCCGCGGCCTCGCTCCGGGCCTTGCGCTGGGCCCAGGCCCAGCCGTGGCCGCTGCCTCACCGATCCGCGACTCACCGCCCGGCCACGCGTCCCCGCTCCTGCCGCCGCCGCTGCGGCTGCCCCCGCCCCTGCCTGCCCGCCGCGGAGGCGCGCAGAGAGGCCGGCGCGGGTGGCGGGAGGCGGCTCCGGGGGCCGGCGCGGCCGCAGGCGCTG
Organism: Burhinus oedicnemus; assembly: GCA_008921705.1. Classification (NCBI taxonomy): domain Eukaryota; kingdom Metazoa; phylum Chordata; class Aves; order Charadriiformes; family Burhinidae; genus Burhinus; species Burhinus oedicnemus. The sequence continues at coordinate 1,312,877 of VFFE01007226.1, forward strand.
CGGGCGGGGAAAGGGCCCTCGCCGCGAGAGGACCCGCCTGGCGTCGGCAACATGGCAGCGTCCAGCCGCGCTCAGGTGCTGCGGCTATACCGGGCCCTGCTGCGGGAGAGCCAGCGCTTCGGCGGCTACAACTACAGGTGTGCTCCCGGCCCGGGCGGGTGACAGGCTCCGGGGCAGGTAGCGGCCCTGGCCCCGCTTGTCCCCGCGAAGGCGTGGGGTAACGGAGGGGGTGGGGAGGAAATGCCGGTGTTGTTTGGGGCTGGGCAGGGGCCGCGTAGGGGCTCGTTTCTGGCGGGCGCAGGGGAGCTGTGACCTCCGGGGACCCCGCGGGGTAGCGGGCGGCCGCCCAGGCCGAGTCGTGCCCTGGGGGAGGGAGCGAGAGCGGGACCGGCCGCGGCCGCCGGCCTGGGCCTGGGCCTGGGCCGGGACCGGGACCGGGACCGGGGCCCGACTCGGGGTGCAGGGCCCCTGCTCAGTCCCCATTCCCTGTGCCTGGCCCCGGGCTGCCTCAAACGCACCAGGTTATGGGCCCTCCCTGTTGTAGGAGGAAGGGAACGGACAGAGATTGTCCCAGCCTGAAACAGCTCATGTCTGGTCTGGATGCTGCCCTTCGCCTGGCGGGGGAGGGCCGGGGCCAGGGTTGCAGCCCTGGTTGTGCTGGAGGAGGCTGGCTTCCCTCCAAACCCTGGCACCATGTGCTGTGCCCAAGCGCGGGGTGCTGCCTGCGATGAGGGAGCAGGGTTCACTCGTCCCGCTGCACAGGATGCCATGCTGCGTGGCTGGCTGCCTTCTCTGGGTATTAGTGAAAGGTATGCACCGTTTTTTGGCAAAAGGTATGCCTGCCTGTGTGCTACAGGCATATAGGCCTGCTCTCCGTTAGATACCTGTTGCATTCACAGCGGATGCTTCCCACCAGCACTGGCAAAATTGTATTACCCACTGGTAGTTTATTCACTTTACTGCTCAGCTGGACCTCAGGCAGAGACACGTGAGCTACCTTTGCTGTGAGTCACCTCCAGCCTGACAAAAATTGGGAACAGAAGCCTTTGAACTTGCATAACCATGGTGAGCTCTGCACTCTTCAAGGCATAAATATTCCCCAAACCTCATGCGTGAGGGAGTGCCCTGAGAAGAAAGGCTGTGGGGCTGAAACTGAGCTGGAGCTAATAAACCTTCATTGCTAACTCCATGCAGCAGGGTGTGTGTGCATCACGTTCCCCTCCTCCTTCTTTAGTTCCTCTGCTATCAAGGCTTCCCCTTGCTCTTTGCTGTCCTGAATATCCCAGCTTGCCATTATTCTGGCTAACAAAGAGAGGATTGTATGTAATGGGGATGGCTTGAGGCCCGTGAGATGTGCAGTTGGTGAACAGTTGAATGTAGCTCCCATCTGGCCTACAGCGTGTTTTCAAACAATGGGTTTGTGCTGGGGGGTGATCAGTGAGGAAGCTGAGTCCACAGCAGTGGGAGGAAGCAAGCCAGCACCACCTCACAGCGGTTGCACCAGTAATTGATGGTACTAGCCTCATAGACCACATGTGGACCCCCCTCTGCTAAGCCCCTTGCTGATGGAGCACAAGGGACTTGGGAAATTGTTGTTATCTCTTCTCTATGAACCATACCTGGAGCCCAGCCCCTCTCCTCAGGTCCCCCAAAAATGAAGTAGGTACCTGGAGGGTCTTGACTGTATGGAAATTTTGGCATGCAGCTCAAAAGCAAGGCTGTCACACAACAATAGGTGCACCAATAAGTTTTCTGCTTAACGCAATGTAAAACTTGTCATTGTGTTTCTTTTAGTGTTTTTATAGTAGCAAATTTTAAAGGATAGAAATCCTAAGATATGTGTTTACCTTGGTTATCTGATTTTTGGACACCATATCATGGTGCAAGGTTTCCCTTTCCTTAAAGGAAAGATCTCAGTTTTTGATGGGTCTGTCCTTAGATACTATAAAATCAGCAACTATATAAAATCTTGCAGTGTATATACATTTGTGAGCACTAAAAGCAATAGCAGTTTTTAGCAAGAAAGAGTCAGCAGCTATTATATGTAGAGATCTGCTGGGACCACAACAACAACTCTGCCTTGGTGTTTGTGCTGCACCCATAGCTAAAATGGACACCCCACTAGTTTCTTCCATGCCAAGATAAGCAGTCTTGCCGTGTCCTCAGGGCTGCTGTAATGTGATATGGTGATACCCTGGAGTAAACCTAATGACTTTGTAAAGAACCAACTTGTAGCAAAGTAGAAAGTATTAAAGATTAATCTTACTGATTCATGATTTCAGTTAGGGAATTTCAGAATATTTTATTATTGCAAACTGTGTATTTGTAAGTGCACGTCTAGGGTATGATCAGCTGGTTATTGTCTCCTTATTTGCTTGCTGTGCTTTTTCTCTTAAACTTGTACGTATAGATTGTGATGGAAAATTCAGTATGTTTATTTTGTTACTTTCATAGTAAATATATTCTATATGTCATCAGGTAGTACCAATTTTTTTTCTACCACCCAGAAGAACTTCTGGTGCCATAACTGTGAAGAACAATATTCATGTCTTAAAGTAACTGAGGTCACCACTGACAGCCTTCAGAATAAGAACACACAGGAGCATCTCCAGAGTCCTGCAGTAAATGTTATGGAGTGTTTGGAGGCCCAGATGTGTAGGCCAGGTTTTAACAGCAGGGAGAGAGAATTTAGTAGACTGCAAGTAATTTCATGTCTGCTCTTCTGCCCTATTACCCATGCAGACAGTCTGAGGATGGGAGAGTGATTTGTACTGGAGGAGAATCAATATGCGAAGAGGGAAGATGTTAGGTTTTTGAGTCAAAAAGGTGGTTCTTAATGAATGTACTGTTTTCTTCTGCTTGGTTGACAAAAAGTAGATCCTCTGATGGTTTACAACATGTTGGATTACAGTCTCAACTAAATTGATTTAAGGGATAATTTCTAAATAGAATTTCATTTGTGATTTAAATAATGGCTTTATGTTGTGTCTCGCTTTTGGTACAGAAAACAAAAGAATTTATAAACTTGTGAAAGTTCTTAAAACACATCTGGTTGCAAATGAGGATAATCCGAACTTTAAAGTTTTATTGTTTGTTTAACGTGACTGAAGCTCAGTGGTCAAAATGCATGGGAATCTAGTGGAAGAGGGTTTTCTCTAGGAGGGTAGGACAGGACTAGAGCAGGTTGCACTGAGAGATTTTGACATCTTCATTTTTGAAAGTTTTCATGACAGGTTTAACTGAACAGCACAATGGCTGACCTGACCTTGTGGGTAGGCCTACTTCAAGTGTGAGGTTGGTTTGCATAAGCTCCAGAGATTCTAACTAACCAACATTACTATGATTTTCAGGTCCCCAGCCTTCCTTGGCCTACTATACTAACACTGGCTAATAAGTTCTGGGAAATATGATATGGCATGCTTCTGGCTGATCTTCTTTTTAATTCTGTAGTTTCTTGTAGTTATGAGCAATGTCAGAAGCTTCAAGTCACTCTGTTGGAATTTTTCTGCAAATAATTTCTTTACATTTTTTTAAGGTATTTCTTGATTTATTGTAGATTTATTTCAGTTATCCATTATCTTCTCTGTTAACTGGTGGATGTTATGTTTTTATTATAGATATATTTTTTTCTTGTCTGTGCAAATTACATTTTAATGCAATTTGATTTTTCTATTAGAATGTGCAATATTATTTGATTAATTATTAAAACTACCCAGAATATAGAAGAATCAGGGAAGGAAATACATCAAAACAGGTTTTGCATTGGAAACAAGTTAATTAAATGCATGCAGTTTCATCTGAGACATGTCCTTCAAGATTTTAAAACTAGTAAATCTGATTTTTGCAAATCTCTGCTAACCTAAGAACAAAACTGAGTAAAACAAGTTATACTGTTTTTTCAGTGCCAATTGCTTTTTCTGCTTTGAACAACATAGTTGCTGATCTGATTTTAGGGATTCATAGAACATAGAACAGCCCAGGTTGGAAAGGACCTCCAAAGATCATCTGGTCCAACCTTTCATGGGAAAGGTAGCCTAGGTGAGATTATCTAGCACCCTGTCCAGTCACACCTTGAAAACCTCCAGTGATCGTGACTCTACCACATCCCTGGGGAGGTTGTTCCAGTGATCAATTATTCTCACTGTAAAAATTTTCTTTCTTATGTCCAGATGAAACCTCTCCCGGTGCAACTTGTACTCATTGCCCCTTGTCCTCTCCATGTGGTGCTTTGTGAAGAGAGAGCCTCCATCCCCTTTGTAGCTGCCCTTTAAGTACTGGAAAGCTGTGATGAGGTCCCCACCGAGCCTCCTCTTCTCCAGGTAGAAGAGGCCTAACTCCTTCAGTCTTTCCTCATAGGCAGGTTCTCTAACCCTTTGATCATCTTTGTGGCCTTCCTTTGGACCTCTCCAGTCTGTCCACATCTTTCTTGAATTGTGGGGACCGGAACTGGTCACGGTACTCCAGGTGCAGCCTAACAAGCGCTGAGTAGAGTGGGATGATCATGTATCTGCCTCTGCTAGTAATGCCCCTGTGGATGCAGCCCAGGGTCTGATTTGCCTTCGTTGCTGCAGTGGCACACTGCTGACTCATGTTCAGCTTGTTGTCCACCAGGACCCCCAGGTCTCTTTTGGCAAGGCTGCTCCTCAGCCACGCAGATCCTAGCCTGTGCTGAGCTCTTTGTTCGTGTCCTCCCAGGTGCAGGACCTTGTACTTCTCTTTGTTAAACTTCATACAGATTTTGTTTAGCCTGTCTCTGAAAGGTTTTATCAACATGTAGAAAATCTTCATTTTAAAAATCTCAAGGTGCCTATAAAAAATGTGGCTTTTTTTTGAATGAAAGTTTAGGAAGTAAAAATTCAGCGAGTCCACTATACAGGGCAGCTCATGTTCTTAAGGTGTGTTTAGTCTTTTGGCATTAAAGCTGTTCTTCTGAAAAAAAAGTTTGTGATTCCTGTGATTTTGCACTAAGCTTAATATTTGAATTTAATGTAAAATTTTGGTGAGACAAAGTTTTAACATTAGAACTTACATTTCTACAGTTTCAAGTCTTCTGCATGCATAAAATCAGAGTAAAGAACAAAGATAATCACTAAAATAAAATGTTTACTTAGTTTTTTCTTTGTGGCAATGAGTTGTTAGTCCCATAAGTCCAGATGGGTCTGAAAAAAAAGAAGTTCATAGTCAATGTCATTTAATTTGGCATGGATGGCCAGGTATTCAGTATGTATAGAGGTGGTAACTCTTACTGGTATACAAAAAAAATAAGCTCATCTGTGTTTAAGAAAATATTAAGCTGGTTGTTGCTGTGTATGCAAGATTTAGTCTGCTTTTTGCAAATAGGAACATGGAAAAAGGAACTGTGTCAGATGCCAGCTGCTGTTACATAAAGATTGATTGTGACTCCTGATTAAACACAAAAATAAACAGAGCCATCCTTGAACATTTGGACAAGAGGTCTGGTTTAGCAATGCACTATTTCTCATTGTTTCTCAACTTTTTAGGCTAAGGTGAGGAACTGGGACATAGCAGTATGTTGGCATACTCTTTGTTATTTTAATTTTTCTGCATGCTTAATGGCAAAATTCTTAGATACTATGCTCTGGAGAACAATGTGAAACTGCTGTAGGATACTCTTAGAACATAAATTTATCATGAGATATTTTAAAAAAAAAAAAGAAGTGTTCATCCTCTCATTTCCCAGATGGAATTCCAATTCTTTATTTTTTGAGAAGCAATATGAAAAATAGTTTCATGTCTGTATTAAGTCCTACCTCAGCTTTCTGCCCTCTTTGTTTTTATGTCTTCCAGGTGTTTATGTTTTTCTTACAAGCTCATTTTATTGCGTGTGTAGTGTTAGAGTTGTTTTAGAGTTGTTACTAGTTGTTTGAGAATGAACGCAACCTTTTTTCTTCCTCCTTGGCAGCTGGGCACAGATGCTGCATCTAGCCGCTTAATACCTTGTGTCACTTGGCATGAGGTGGACTTTTGGTGGAGCATGAATGCACAATCAGTATATTGCATTTGACCCTTGATTCTGTTCTTATGTATAGGACCTGGAAGCTTTCTTACATGTTGCAAGTTAATTCAATATATAGGACCCTTATGGGTCCTCTTGCAGTGTACCTGATGCAGAAGCTGGTTTGTGTGGTTATATGATGTAAAATCATTGTCCTTAGATGAAATTTCATTTTGTGCATTTTATAGACTAACTTTTCTCCTGTTGTTTTGCACATCAGTCTAGCCTACAGTCCATTCCTTTGGGAAACGGGGCTGCTGAGAGCTGATCAAGTAGGTCAACTTGGCAGGCTGCAGGGGCTTTCTGCTCATGGGCTATGGGCTGAGGGGTTTATGCCCTTGGATTTCAGCAAAGGCTTCTTCTGGCCACGCCGAATGAGCCCATGTAAAGGAGAGGAGCTGCTCAAAGGTGCCTTGTCCTACTGCTGTAACAGTAGGAAAGAGGATGTCCAGGAATAAGTTGTTACTGCCGTAGCAATTCGGGCTGTCCGCTTCTGCGTGGTGCCTGTCTCAATGGTCCCTCGAACCGGGGAAGGAGCAGGCTGTGGGAATAGTCAGATGCACACAGGCGCCAGTTCAGAGTGTTCACAAGAGCGGCTGGATTTTTGCACAAATATAGGTTGAGTTGACTGTTTCGCCTCATGACCTGTTCTTCAAGGAGGCATAAAACTTTTAACATTCTGCTAACAACTCTTTTGACAACATAATTCACACCATGGGTTTCTTTCTCTTCCTCCCAACATAGCTTATTTGGGCACTTTAATTGAAAAATCTTACTTTGCGTTTAGTCCCTGGTATACAGAATCTGGTCACTGGTTCTTTTTGTGCTTTTATTACTCAGGTAATTTAACAACCACGTTAAAATTTTACATGTGACAGTTATCCAAGCTGAGTAAGCCTTTTGCTTGCTGGCTCTCCCAATGAAGTTTGTGATTGACAAGAACTGCTAGCAGATTGTCAGCTCTTGGTATCATGTTTCTGTGTGTTAGGGAGGAAAAAAGGCTAAATGGTGATTTTATTTGTTTTGAAAAAAAAAATGCAAAACAATAATGAGAAAATAGAGACATGCCATGTTATAGGAAGTACTGTGTTCTGTCCAAAGTGGTAGTTTGCAGCTGAGATAAGAAACGCAGGAAAAAATAAAATTGTCAGTTCTGTCCAGCAGAGCTGTCTGACTTCTTTGTAGGAGTAAGGTGACTGAACCGCAGCTTTACAATATCCATTTTTTCCTTGACTGTGCACAGAAAGTGGGTGACTTATTTTTCTTTCTCTGTGTGTAATTGCTGGCTGTGTTCTGAGTGATAATAAACTTTAGGAGTTTTTGGGTTAATTTCCCACGTGATGAGTACGTGGCTATCTCTGTAATCTTCCTGGAAAGTATAAAAAAGTCAGGGCTGCAAGCAGCTGTGGTGTTCCTGAGGCTGGGGTGCAGGGTGGTTGCCATCCTGTGCTGTTGCAGACACTTGTTTTGGCCTGGCAGCTGCATCACCCAAAATTGTGGGCAAAGGGGCACTGCACATTTGCAGATCAGTTTTGTAGAGCATTCACACATATTTGTGGTTGGCCTTATTAATATCTCTCTGGGCAGTTAAATTTTGGCCATTATTTCAGTGACCACATACCATGCAGATATTTTGCTATTGTGTTACTTTAGGGTCTTTTATGTATATTGCCTTATTCTGAGAATCATGTATGCTTGAATAGATATGTCGTTATTTTAAGAGCTCTGGATGGTGCTCAATCTGCTGATTAGGATGGGAACTGTGAAAAGGACTAAGATGATTACACTCTGAATTGTAGTAAAACATGGAAATGCATGCACTTTTGGGGAAAATCCAGAGACATAAGAACATGATTTCAGATTGTCAGACTTTGGGTCTGACAATATTGAAGTATTTCCATTTGACTTCAGTATTCTATATATAAAATATTTTGGAAAGACAACTAAAGCATCCTGTTCCAAAAATGTCAAAACATAACCATTAGATACCATCAGAGTATATTTCTCTGAAAAGACATTTTAAACCAAATGGAAACAGTTTTGCTAAATGTTTTGTTGTTTTGGTTTCTTTTAAAGTAACCTTTCCCAGCTGAAAATCATTCCATCAAAGTTCTGTTGATCATCTTCACTAGGAGTTTCTTTCTTGGATTTAAAGGTACAACAGTGATTGTCATTTTCCAAATATATTCACTTTAACCTTGTAAAATTATGTTCTTCCTAAACAATAAAGGATATCTATGCATTGGTTTTGATGTAATTTTTGTGACTTCCTTTTTTTGGCAGAGGAGTTTTGAATAGTAATAACTTGGAGGGAGATTTTGGAGCACATGCATGGCATGCAGAGTTCTGGAAAAACTGAAATTTTGTAGTTGGAAGACAAATGAGTGGGGGCTTCCACAAAAGACTGATTAATGGACTTTGTTGTTTTAGTAAAAGGTCCCAAATTGAGTAAATCTCATGTAGTTGTTATCCAAGACATTTTGTGTTCTTTGTATAGCACGGTAGAACAGTGACATTTTTCTTTTTACGTAAGATTTAATTACCAGTAGAATTTGTTTGAGAACTAATGACAGTAATAGAAAAATTACTGCCTCTGGCAGTGATTCATGCCAATAAACACATGCATATGATTTCTGGTAAATGAAAAACACTTTGTAATGTAGTAATAGTTTTTAAGTATTGAAATGCTGTCCTAGCTCACCTCGTCCTTTCCTTACGCTTGGATGCGGCTTTAACATATAGATCCTCACTGTATCCATTTGTATGCTGCACATGATGAAAAGACACTGACCATGTAACATCAGGACTTATTCAAGACACAATAGACACAGGCTATTATTTGAAGTATTCTTTAGAAGATCAGCATTCTGGTTTTTTAAAAAAACAAAGTAATTTTGGGGAAAAAAAAAAAAGAAAGAAACTGCAGTCTATCAGGCAATCTTTAGAACCATTTGCTGCAGCAACAGATAGCAAGGATGCTGCCTGAACTACCTCTCTGATAAAGCTCTTCCCATGTTTTTTTGGGTTTGCTGACCAAGAAAGTACAGTCCTAGATTGTACATGGTTGTCTGTTTTTCCAAGAAAAATGGGCATGAAAAGAAAATTTGCTTGATTGTTTTCTTGTGTGTATGAGTACTTGGGCCAGCTGTTCCACGACGTGTTGCACAGAACTTGGTACAGAGAATGTCCTCAGTGAGGAATATCTTTTGGGATTCTTCTTGATACTATAATTCTTTCTCAAGAATGAAGATGCCACAAATCATTCAGACAATATTCTGGCTAGGATGGCATTATGGGAAATGGCCTTTTTCCCTTACATTTTTTCTACTTTTTATTCTGTTCCTTTTCATCTGAACTCTGTATAAAATTCTAACATTTTTCTCAGGACATGACGCACAACTGAACATTTAATATGATAATAGTGAAAGAATTCAGTTGTGTTCAGATTCTGTCTTCCTTAACAGAATGTGTAGGAAATAAAATATTTAATTTTTTCTTCAGGAAAATTTGAAGGTCCTGTGCTGTGAATGGCTAAATGCCAGGCTTGGCTGGTATTCAGAGACTCATAATACTTCGGACTAGATCTTTCTTCAGCATCGTGTTTGTTACAAAGTGTTGGGAAAAGCGTCTGCTTATATATTTTTTCTAACTTTTTAAATAAACAGCAATTGGTTAAATCACATTTAAGTCTTCTAAAGAAAAGAAGCCTATGCACAAAGTAAGTACTATGTGTGTGTATGAGTGTGTCGATATCAAGAGGTCAGAAATTCACTTCTGCTCCATCCCAGTAATCCTTTGTCAAAAATTCTTGTTTAAAGCAAGCTGTGAAGCCGTTGTGGAAGCTAGAGGAAGTATGATAGGTGTGTTAGTCTTATTACAAATTAATCTCCATTGAATTGCAGTGCTGCTTTTTTTTCTTGAACTCAATAGCGTTTAGATCAAAAGATGTTTAACTTAAATTTAGAAAATGCTGATTTCTAAGTTGACATAATTAACTGTGGGGTTTTTTATATACTTTGTAAGAAACTAGCTCCATGAACATTTTACATCAAATCAGCCTGAGATTCAAAATGTCTTGTGGGATTCTGAATATGACAGCAGTCAGATTTTTCACAAACGTCATTGCCATTTTGACAGTCCTTCTGAGTCTACTTGTCTGGTATATCCTGGTCTGGAACCATTTAAGACCCATTTCTAAATCATTAGCTTGTATAAAAGTAAGATTGTCTTATTTTATCTGCCAGAGAAAGTATGTGTTTAAAAAAAAAAAATCTTTCCCTGAAACTATAACCAGTTCTAATATATTGGCAATAATCACTAATCCATTATGGTATTGAAGCTTATATAATTGAACTTACTTCTGTGACTTTAAGTGCCTATGAGAATAATTTATTGTATTCTGTGAGGTCAGCCTTTACGGAGTTGTCTCCACCTTTGTCTTGCACAGCGTGTGATTATTGCTAGCTGGTATCTGCTTTCAGACTACATGGTATTTTTGCTTGGTGCTATTTATTTACTGGCATTATTTGTTTCTCCAACAAATATACAGATTATCACAATGCTCAGTTGCAGTCACAGGCAGATGTAAACATCTGTTAATTTTTGTGTAAGCAGGAGAAACGTGGACACGGGTTTCCTCAGAGCCTTGGTGTTGGAGAAAATCAGTTTATCTTGAAGATAGCCACTGTTGATGCTTACACATTCAGTGAATGTTAAGCACTTTTCTGCAGACTACATTGGAATACCAGTGGAAGAGTTAAATGTAGCGGGGAAGGGGGTGGGGGCAGGGCAGGGTGGTTCAGAAGCCATCATTTATTTACATTGTTAACCGCAGTTGAGAACAGGGGAACTGAGAGTGGAAGGGGCTAGGTACAAGCCATCTCATTTCATCAAATTTTGGATTGAATCACTAATGGAATTATTTGTGAAACAATAATTAATTCACCAAAATGAGCCTCCCCTCGTAATCAATGTTTTTATTTACTTAAACAACATCAGACTGCTTCATTTTCAGGCAAATGTTTTAAAGTTAATACAGCTCAAATAAAATGCTTAAGACACAGTACAAGCTGCAGTACGTCTTAGAAGTTTATAGCTTGAATTATGTTCTGGATGTCAAATAGAAGTGTGTTGTGTTGTCTTGAAACTAACCTGCTATGAAGTTCCAAAAAACATCTTTGACTCATCTAAAATATCACAGCATTTTTCTGGTCCAATAAATTAGCAAATAGGTTTTCAAATTAATGGTCTTCATATGTAAACTAATTTTGAAGGGAGGAACATTTATTGATTGATTTGAGTAGTTTTATCACTGTCCAAAGTAAATTAGATGTCTCACTCATAATGCTTTTTCCCTGATCTGTCTAATTTACAATATGAAAATAAATGTTCAAGTGTTTTGTTTACAAAACAGTAGTAAGAAATGTATTTCATGTCAACCTCTAAACAGGTTTCCTGATTTCCAGAGCTATTGAGCTATTTTTTACTAAATTTGTTAATTTCTTATTTTCAGTTTGTAATTTATACCAAAAATTGCTGCCTATTATTTGCAGATTTTGAATGTGAAGATTAATATTTATCAGACTGGTGGTGGCACCTTCACAATCACCTCCAAAGGCAGTGGGAACACAGGATGAACATAGTCCTACAAGCCACGGCGATGCAGAGTTGGGCAAATAAGTATACTATACTTCCATACTTGTACAGAGCTTCTCATTCTGTGAACTAGGGGCAGTACCTACTAACCTATATAGATTTTGAGGCTTGATTGTGGGGTTTTATTTCCTAACAATTTGTTGGAATCCTTGAAGGAGAAATTCTCTATCAGTGCGAGTTATTGCTACTATTAGCTAGGGACCTGGCACTTCTGCAACTTCTGTGAGTAATTTGTTCCGAGATTGGAAACCTTTTCTGCTACCCTGGGGAATGGAAGGTCACATCGCGTGTCAAAGGGAAGGTAATCTGCCCTGGTCATAAAATGTTACACGGAAAACATCGTTATGATAAATAGACCACTCTTCATGCCTCTTTTCCTCTCCTAATATCGCATGAGGTAACCCTAGCCGGTACTCATCTGAGTTATTGAGTTTTAAGCCAGATGTTAATTCGACATTTGGAGTAGTTGTTATCTGAGAAGAGTGTCCTGAGAAGCCACGTGCTTATGGGAGGGAAAGGAGTTGGTGTTTGCTGTATGGTTTTTTTTCTTACTCACAAATAAAGGACAAAATGTGCTACCATCACTCTTGAATGAATATTTTCTTGTGACTTTTAATTAGCTGTTAAGTACTATCTGGAGTTTTTTGTAACATGTTTTTGCTTAACATGCAGAAACTTTTGTGATATATAAATGTACCAGTCTGAACTTAACTCTTGTTCAATAGTGTGTATATATAGAGAGAGATTAAATATTATAGAAATAAAATAAGGTGATTTTTTTTTTCCTTCATAGTGTAAGCCTCTGAGAGAGAGTGTGTTAAGAGGTTGACTGGAAAACTCTTTATAAATTACCAACTTTTCCCTTAGCTTTATCTTCACCTTTAAATTTTAACATCTTAGCATGCTTAGGCTTGACTAGATTAAAAGACAATACCTTGTCAATGTTTCTCTTCTTGGAGAAAGAAAATAGATCTCTCTCTGTGTCTTCCTGAATATTTCTGATCTCCTTTTCTGTTACAGTGGTTAGATTGAACTGCTTCAGTGCACAGAAGATATGTCAGCAGGTTTATTGAATGACTTCTGTTCTCTGGACTAGCATAGCTTACATTTTAAATTTAATCTCATTTTTCTGTCAGGTATTAAATTATATATTGTCTGGTCAGCTGAAAGTATTGCATTGCATGCTGTGGCCTACAGTTTGGAGAGTAAGAGTGTATGCACCACAGTTTTAGAGGTGGGGGCCATACATAGCCCAAAAGAAACGTTTTGGCTGGTAGATGCTCTTAGCTTCATAATTGGCAGATCATCCATCCTACATGGTTTTTTAGAGTAGGAAAAATAATAGGAAAATGGCTGTAACCTTTTTTTTTTTTTTTTTTTATGAAGTAGCTTTCAAGAATATTGTAGTTCTTCACTTAGGATTTAGTATTGCTTTGATTCATATGTTACCTCTGGACTCCAGAAAGATATGTAGGATATAGAGGTCCTGAGAAGCTGGATTTATTTTACTGGAGCTAGCAGAGGTCTCAGGTATGTCTTAGCTGATCATCATTATGCTCCAAAGATCAAGAGCTGTGGACATATTGTTCCATAACTAGGCTGCAAAGAGTCTGGCTTTTTTCAATGCTTGTTTGTGCTGATAGCACCTGGGAGGTACAAGGAGTGGAGAGCCGTACAGTGCAGAAAGCCATGATGGGTAGTTCTGGCACATTATGCCTGGTGCACAGAGGTGCTGCATAATTTATGTGGATGGAGATCAGCTGTGCCTGCCTCAAACCCTCAAATCTGCCTCTCTGACATGGTCTGTGAGTGAACCAGTCACTCAGCTTTGCCAAGCAGAATATTCTTTTCCCTTCAAACCTTGTCTCTGTTCACCTCTGGTTGCTTCTGCTCTTTTATCGGCTAAGAAGCTGCATCTGATTTCTTGTGGGGATGAAGTGACACCCAGAGTTTGTACCCACTGTGTTTCTGATTTACATTCATGGCTGAGGCTGGGGTTTTTAGCCCTCTTTTCTTTTGTGCTAGTGTTATCATCTGTAAAGCTTGTGAAGACTTCCATATCCTGTAACTATTTAAATAGAAGAAATACAGAAGGAAAGATCTAGTTCACTTGACTTTCTGTGCCTTAGGTAGCATTCATACTGTACAAAACAACCTACATTTATTTTTTTTCTGAGCCTCTGGTAACAGAATCACAGCAGTCTGTATCTGAGCTTCCTGAAACATTTCATGTACTGTCCAAAGGCACTATATTTACAATCCCAAATGTCTAAAAATATTCAGTACTCTGTTGTATGCACAAAGTAGGACGGTGATTTTGTGTTATGCATCCCAAATTGATTTTTTTTAGGCTCTAGATTTGACTAATAAGCTTTGCATATATTAGAATTTGCTATGCTGCTAAGTATTACATTGTAATTTCAAATATCCATCATTGTTGTCAAAATTGATGTTGCAGACTTGCTAAACTAAACATGCAGTGCTTTGCTATAAATGAGGGAAGGTCATTGAGCCATATGGTGATGGCAGGTCCAGTGGGGGATGTTTGTCATTACTGACTGAGTTATAAGAAACAAAGATTTTTTGGGTAAGCTGTAAAGCTGATAGAAAAGGATGAAAGGATAAAGTTTGGAGAATAATGCCAATACTCCAAATCCTGTAACTTCTAGTGTGTTGTCTATAAGCAGACAGAACAGGCAGTCTGTTACTTCATAAGGATTGTTTACTAAATTAAATTTATGGTTTATTGTTGTCTTTGTGATAACTGGATCCTATCTAATTTCAATGTTATTTCTTTTACTAGATTCATTTTGGACCTATGATGCTTAAATTCTTCTTTCTCAAAAACTGCAGGTTTACTCAGGCAAAAATCAAGAGGCAAAATTAATCATCTTTATTACTAGAATCCAAGGATCACTTTTGCAAAGTAAAACTTTGTTAGGAGTCTCTTTTGTACACTCAAAATTACTAGCCTGTCAAAATGACCAGCAAAGCTTCACCTCAGATAACCTTCAGAGAACTATTTCTTAAAGTCTTTCTTAACTCGGAGTATCTCAGTTATTCTTTTAAAACTGTATGCTGTCAACATATTTCTGAATTCATTCTAAGGAATTGCCATTTTTATCGTTTCCATATCGGAAGAATAATATGTGTGCTGTAACTAGATATTTACTAAATCTAAATCCTTAGTTTCAGAAATAACACTGTGTTTCAGAAATGTCCTATCAAAATCTCAACATCATCCAGACCAACCACACTGCAATCCAAGAAGTTAGAATATCCCAAGGCTTTATGCCTTGTTGCTTAATGGAAAAAACGTAAGCACTATTGCTTCATCAAAGACAAATAATTTTCCACTGACAAGTGGGAAATACTTGCATCCAGTAAGACTGCTTAGCGCCCAGTGGGTTTCTAAATAAACAGTTACAGTCACCAAGAGGTGCAGTACGGTTAGCCTTCTTCAGGGTACCTAAGTCACAAGCTAAACTACCTCTTTTCTTAGAATGGAAGGTAAACCCTAGCCATGCTGAAGAGAGAAATTTTGGCCACAGCATTGGACTCAAACTCTAATCTTTCCAGAAGAGTAGAATGGAATTTGTAATGGCAATTCACAGCAGGCCAGGCCTTTTTTTAAGAACTGTTCAGAAATAGCAGCGCAGCAAATGGAACGGTATATATCTGCCTCAAAAGGAAGAAGAGATAAATCGGCCTTGTCAAGATCTGAACTTGTGGTTTTAAGGCATTCCCCACCTGGTAATTGGACTGCTGAGCTACCCGAGTGTCCTGGTGAGCAGTTGGCAGGGTCTTGGCAGTGAAAGCTTAGCAGAGAGCTATTTGTCATTTCAGGCCATTGGGACACTTTTCATCTGTGGCAAATTCTGTTTCTAGTTTCTGCAGCACATCCTTGCTCGATGCCTCGTTAACTGAACAACTTGTTCAATTGGGTCCTTCACTGGTAACCCTCTTTTTTAACCTTTTCTGCAATATAACATTGCAGCTGCAACTCCAATTAAGATTAAAAGAACACTTTCATTTGGACATCTTCCCTTTTTTCTTTTAACCCTGACCTTCTGAAAAGCACTCCGTTCTGCAGAGATTCTTTACACTTAGAATTAAGCCAATAACTGTTTTTATTTTTAGAAGTATAACAAGAAAAATGTATGTTTCAAAGAACTGCAAAAATAATCACAGTTAACTATGAATAGCACTGATAGTATTCTGGGACCATGAAGAAGGTGGTGTTCGGGAACTGAGGGTAAATCACACCCGACTAACATGATTGCCTGGATTTGTGACCAAGGGGAGAGCAGTGGATGTCATTTACCTCTACTTTAGGGAGGCTTTCAACACTGACTCCCACAGCTTTCTTGTATCTAAGTTAGGGTGTTATGGTCTGGATGGGTGGGCAACCATGCACCTTTAAGACTGGTTGGATGCTGGGGCTTAGAGGATGGTAGTTAATGGGTCTTCAGGGGTTGATCCTGGGACTCATCCTGTTTTACATCTTTTTCAATGACCCAGAGGAAGTAACAGTGCTTGCTCATTAGGTTTGCAGATGACACCAAATTGGAGAGCCAGTGTGCTCAAGGGCAGGGCTGCTGTCTAGAGGTCCTCAGAAGCCTCAATGAAAAGGCCAACAGCAATCTTATGAAATTCGGTAAGGACAAGTGCAATGTCCTAAACTTGGGAAGGAGATCGCCCAGCCACAGAACAGGCTGGGGACTGACTGGCCAGGGAGTAGCTCTGCTGAAAAGGGGCTAGGAATCCCAGCAGATACCCAGCTGTGTGCCCTGGCAGCAAGGAAGGCCAAGAGCATGCTGAGATGTATCAACAGTTGCTCAGCCACCAGATTGAGGCGAGTGATTATCCCCCTCTACTCAGTGCTTGTTAGACTGCATCCAGAATACTGTATCCAGTCTTGCCCCCACCCCACACCCCATACAGGAAAGACACTGATAACCTGAAGCAAGCTTGGCAGACACCACCAAGGTGGTTGGGGGCTGAAGCATTTGCCTTGTGAGAAAAGGCTGAGGGATCTGGGCTGGTTCAGCCTGGAGAAGAAACAACATTGAGGGAACCCAATAGCAGCTGGTACCTCAAAGTATCCGGAGGTGCTGGCAGGAGCAAGAGACAGCAGATGTAGAGTGAAAGAGGAGAGGTTTTCACACTGGCTGTAAGGAAAAGCTTTTTCCTCACAAGGACAGCCAAGCAATTGAGCATGTTTCCCAGAGAGGTGGTCTTGTCACCATCCTGGTTTTCAAGACCTGATTGGACAAAGCCGTGAGTAGCCTGCTCTGATCCCATTGCTGACCCTCCTTGCAGCAGGAGGTGCGACTAGAGACCTCCCAAGCTGTTTTCCAACGTGAATGATTCTGTGATCTTGTTGATAAGGTAGTCATCCATGCTCTCTTCTTTGAAATGGGTACAGGCACAAACTGATGAAAGGATGCAGTCAGAAAAAAAAAATTCCTCCTTTCCTGAAAACAGCTACAAGTGTGTGTATATATATGTACGTAAAAATGTAGGGAGGCATTTTCAGTTTTTAGATTGATTAAAGAAAATGAAGGGAAACTTTTGAAATAGACATGCATATTAGAAACTTTTTCTCATCTGGGGCAACTTGCAAGTAGAAGGTTCAAGTTTTTGTTAGAAGTTTTGAGATATGGGACACCAAGTAGCAAGATTTCCGTTAGAAGTAAGTTACAAATCCTTGCATCTGATCATACAGCATGTGTCATGCACTGGGTCACAGTCACCAGCTCTCAAGTGTCTTTTCTAAAGTTCATTAGTTTTTATCCCTCTCCTCTGTTCTTTTAGGGTAATCCTCTCTCATAAAGTATCTCTAGTGTTGTTCTCTTCCGGACATATTTTTTGGCAATTCCATTGGAACCCATATTTTGTATATTGGCATAGAAACCAAGTAGTGGCTTGTAGGTTTCCTTCTATAGGCTTTTTGTGAAGACTGTCTAGGGACTCTGATTAGAAAATTCAAGGCAATAATACTGGGTTAACCAACAGTCTAATTTTTCTGTTTCTTTACTCATCTCTCCTCCACTTCCAGCCACCACCCCCACTCCCCCATGCAAATGGTGGTTCCAGGAATAGGCTTTGCTTTGATTTTAGAAAACAGGTAGGTGTCATTGTTGTTGTGCTGTAACCTGAGGTGGCAGTGCTGAAAACGCGTCTAGTGATGGAGTTTGAGGAACGCCTTGCTGGTAAAACGTTGCATCCACCCTTATGCTGGTCCTGTGCTTAATTAGACAAGTCACAACTACTTCTCTATGAAGTACTTACCTCTCAGTCTCAAATACACATCTGTTGTCAAATGTTTGGGTTTTTTAGTATTAAATGGTAATTGCATGCAGTTTTTGCCTCACCTTTATTGGTGTCTTTTAATGAGACCTTTATAGGGGAAAAAAGAATGTAAATACATACATATATATGGAAATATGTATATGTACACATATATATAAATCATCATCCCCTCTGAAGTAATTCTGTACATGGAGACATCCTCACTAATGCTAATAAAAGTTTAAGGTAAGCTAAAATGAGTTTTCTGCAGAAATTTTTTTATTATAAATACTTTCCATTTTTAAATCATATGTAATTCTGAAAATTCAATTAGGGAAATCTCATCTGGTGCACATTTTGCTAGTAATAATGGGAAATTCTGAAAATTCATGCTGTTGCTACCTTAAGTTAATAGATTTTAATTGGTAGGGAGAATGATAAGAAAATATAGTTAGTGAAAAGAAACAATGACCTTTTATAAAAAGGATCCCTCACTTGATATTACTGTATTGTAAATCAGTGTTTCACTTTTGCACATTGTATCCTTAAATAAAAGCATCATATACTTCATTTCAGAATTATTAGCCACAGCCTAGAGGCTGACTAGTGATTGCTTGCCTTAATTTATTAAATACAACTTAAGCTAATAAGGAAAAATGCTTTTTACTTTATACCTTTTTTGAAAGTCTTGAATATTCTAACCTGTTGGCCTCTTGCCTTGTAATCTGCTTGGCTTGCACAAGTTGTGTACCACAATAGTTCTCTTCTATCTTTGCATACATGCTCAGTGACTTATAATTTGTAATAGCCATTTTGTTTCACAGTATGTTGCCTATGACTGTTATGCGATCCATTAATACATTGTATTTGTTCACAGTCACAAAGACATGATGTCAACATATTTGTAAAGCTCTTGGAAAGACGACTGAACCTTTAGCATGTTGTGATACCAGTAAATGCAAAGTGGTGCTGAGAAAAACGTTGCTTGGCCAGGTTTATTTGGAAGGCATAGTACTGTGTACTTAAAAGCAAGTATGTCTGCACAGTGCTTCAGCTTCTTTTCTTAGACTCTAGTTTAGCAGAGCACAAAGATATGAGAGTGAAGACTTGAAAAGGAAACGGATTTTTTTTATTTTCTGGTCAGGCATGACATAAGTAAACATTTTGAAATAAAAATATCTAAATCCCTAAGCAGCTATTATTTTCTGAAGTACCTCTGTTGTGATTTCATTTTTCCTTAACAGCTGTTTCAGACTTCGCTTCTTGTAGGCTTTATTTTTATGAGGACACATGTTAGGTTTTCGATTGTGCTTCGGGGAAGTAAAAGATGAACTCTTTGAAGGTAGAGGTGAATGACTGAGTATTAGGAAAAAGACTGTTTTCTAACTGTAACTCTGTGTTTTTTATTATTATTTGAGGGCATTGTTGTCTATTAACATTAGCAGGTAGTGCCCATTCCCTGTGAGTGTGTTGTAATGTTTTGGCCCTGGCATTGTTCTCGCATTAACCTCCAACCACTCTTTCTATTTTCTACTGATGTGCATCTGTTGCCTTGCATAGCCATCCACCAACAGTGGCTTTGGTCTGGAGTCATCGCACTGAGTGTATTACCCATTGAGTACATACTTTTGATTTAATTGGGAGTTAATTGTGTGACAGATGCACCTAAGCAGGCATCACAAAAAGTGTTTTAAGTGTGCATATGTAAGAGAGTGGTGAGTGAATATATTCAACTGTACACTCTTGCTTGGGTCCTGTTGTCACTAGTTTGCTAGAATGTCTTTGCAGAAGATAAAATCAAAGGGGTTCTCTTACTAAAATTTCAGTGCGCTTGGATGACGAAAAGAAAATGCTTCATTACATCTTTCACCCATTTTTCAGTATCTGTTTCCAAAGAATGGTGTGAAAAATAGTAGATTGTGAAATGCAGTTTGAGTTTTCATTTGCAATGATGTTTCTTAATGAACACTGTTGCGTTCCTAGAACCTTTCCCAAAGGTCTATAGAAGCTGTTTGAGTGTACTGTATGCAGAATTGCTTTCCCATTCTGTTTCTCTGGAGAGCTTGCTTGGTACCTTCTTGCTGAAGAGTCCCCTTTGTTTATGTGACTTTTTCGGCCTCTCTGAGTGGGATCTATCACAAGCTGTATCGGTACTGCTGTATTCCCTCCTCCCCACTGCCAGTGCCCATCCAGTCCCATGCAGATCTGATGGAGTTCGCTAATCTAGAAAAAAAACAAAACAACAAAAAAAGTAGTTCACTCTTTTAGTAGATTGGCCTTCTGTCAGGTTACCAAGTTGGACTGGCTCCCCTCAAGGCCAAATATCAGGCTGGCTGTGCTGGTCCGAAGGAGGCAGCGGAAGGGTTTGTGCCTACCAGGGAGGGTGGCCAAATTGCAGCAGCTCCCCTTCACTCATATTGGCTTAAACTTGTTGCCATACTGTATGCCCTCAGTTGCTTTGTGCCAGCTTGGGTAAATAATGATCCATAAGGTACAGCAACCATTTTGGTTGCCAGTATGCTTTTCATCTGTTGCTCTGTCTTCAGATAGTACTTCTTTTAGGTTAATGTTGTACAGTTTTATGAAGATAGCCATATATTCTCTGCCACTGGCGTTTCGAGCTGTACCTTCAAATGATTGGTTTATGTGTTTATGCTTATTGAACTGAAAATGCACACCATTAGAGTAGCTGATCAGCTGACCAGTCTGTTCATCAACCAGAAGATCTTCGGAGTAGTACTTTTTAAAAAAAACAACGGATATATATCTGAAGGAACAAGTTCTTTTCATAGCATGTGTATTTTTACTACATGTTGCTACCCATCTTACTGTACTTTCAAAAGAACTTGGTTGTTCATGGACTTGCAGCAATATCACAGCCCTAATGTTAATACTAGCTTTTAGTGTGTATTCAGTTCAGAAACTCTTGAAGTGTAGAGAGTATTGAGGTTTGGAATTTACACTGTTCTCAACTGTTATTGGATATAAAAAGCTGTTGTTTAAAAAAACCAAACAACCCCCCCTAAAACTGCCAGTTTGTTTATATCTTGACTTAACACTTTTTACATAATTTTGAAAGAATTTGAGTGTTGGCAAAGTGTTCCCCTGGCACCTCTCAATGGGGAAGACAGGATGTTTTACGGTCGTTATAGTATTGGGTTTGAGCTTTGAGTTCAGCTCATCCTTATTTTAAGTGATATATTGAATCTCAGTGTAACCTTAGTAAAGACTAGTACCAGGATATAGAGCTAGTCTTTGAAGTGTGTTTAGAGAATACTGGAGATGTATTGATTTAGCTGTAGAATTAAGATCATGTTAAAGCCTATGTAAAATAGCTTCATTTGTGTGTTAACATTCATAAATGTTTAAAGAAATTGTAAAAGAAAAAAACAATGCAACTTTCTGACTATAGATAAAAACTGGTCTGATGATGTTCTCTAAGTACATGTCTTCTTTCTCAACAACTGTTGGGTATAATGAGAGGAAGAGAGAGAAGATGGAACAATTAATGCACCATATGTACAAAACAAAAAAACAGTCTGTAGGTGTTATACTGAACAAGAATTTGTTTTAGTCCCATCTATCTTTTTTATGTAGATAGCATTTACTCATTTGTGTTGCATTTTGAAAGACTTGTACCCAGTAATGGATACTTGCTCTTTGTTGTTGTTTTTTTCTCTTAAGGTAAGAATATAAATATATATTAGGTCTTTTTATCTTTCGGAAACCCTTCCTTTCTTGCAGAAAATGTTGTATGTTTCTGCACAGTTTAACCCTACGTATTTATATGGGGTGATCTGAAATCCATCCATTATCAAGCAACAAAATTACACTACATCTTAATGATTTGGGGTTTTTTCTTTTCTAGAAGAAATAAGCAGCTTCCCCTTCAAATCTTGCTGGGACAGCAGCTGCAGATGAGAATGAGCTTCCATATTTAATACATTCTATTAACTTCACACATACAAACACACTCACTCACTCACACACCCCAGTGTCATATTATAGGTGAACAGGCCCTAATTAAAAGCACGCACCATCTGCCAGTGTGCGGCAGCAGGGTGGCACTCCATAACCATCCTGATTCCTGTGATTGAAGTGTATTATTTATGAGCTCAAAGAGAAAATATGCCGCTTGGCTGGTGGAGGCTGCATTAGGAGCTGGACAGCACCATCTAACGGTACGGAGTGCCACTGGCCATTCATCTTTCCTCCTCTTCTTCTCCTCTCCTCAGTCTCCTCCCCCAATATTTTTATTTTTCAACATCATCTTTGGAGTTTTTTATGGTCATGTTTCAGACAGTTTTGTGTCTCGTGTTTCAATTTTATACAAGATTGAAAACCATTGTTGAAATATTACACTATTTGTGGTGTTTGCAGCAGCCTTTTTTCCTTCCAGCTCTGCACATTGGGTTTTACTTTGTGTAGTAAAAATGATACTGATGTGATGTGGTGGTAAAGAAGTGGGACATTATCAAGATAGCTGAGCAGGATCAGTTTACTGCCATTTCTCCTTCCCCTCCCAAGCACGCATGTAATGAAAATATCTACTGCTCAGTCTGAAAATTTTATTTTAATATTGAAATTGGCCCCATTTTTTATTGAGCGGCACGCTACAGACTGCATAAAGGTTCTTTACTGGGTTGAACAGAAAGAGGAAAGATTTGGAGATAGCTGCAGCTTTGAGATGTTGGACTGAGGGGTGAAATATACTTTTTCAGGAGAGGAAGGGGTGACAGGGAAGAAGTCCTTTTTGTTATGGTTGATCCATCAGTCTGCCTTTGTTGACTGCTAAGATTACAAAGTCAGAACTGGTAATAATGTATAATGTATTTAGTGGTTAGCTCAATGACCTTTAGAGTATGCAGAATAAGAATAGCTGCACTGATTCAAAAGAATTTGAAGGATGTTTTTTTGGTTCTTAGGATTTTTGTTACATTCTTGAGCTTTGCAGTATCCATGCCGGGCATCCAACAGTATGTTTACAGCAATAACAAGCAGTAAGGACTGGACTGATACATGAAATATGAAATTTTTCTACAATAACCTCCAGTAAAACCACTGTTTTTTAATTAAAAAATCTGGTCACTGTTTCAACCCAGGCAAGACAAGACTCTGAATAAAAAGACGTATGTATAAAACTGGACAAAATATATATGTGTGTGTATGTATATTTATTTTTTAAAATCACATTTTAAAGAATGTTGAATATCATAAACTGTGGCACATCTATGAATACACATCTTATTGTTTGTGTTTAGAACGTATGCCATCAGAAGGATAAGAGATGCCTTCAGAGAAAACAAGAATATAAAGGATTCTGAAAAAATAGAAGAACTAGTGAATAAAGCCAAAGCAAACCTAGAGGTTATTCATCGTCAGGTATGTTTATTTCTCTCATTATATCTAAGAGTTGTACGCTCCTCAGTTAACTGTCTTATGCTACTACAGATAGAAAAAAATAGATTCTTGCTCAGAATGTCTCTGGATGAACAGTAGTTTTTGTATGTCTCAGTTTGAGAGGGTGGGAAATACCCATTTATCCACGATGGTTGCAATAGGGGACTTAGGGGTGTTTGTTCCATTAACCAGAACAGGCCTTGCTGTCAAAAGTTTATATGCTCTTCTGTTACCTTTTCTGCTGTTTGTTTTACTGTCTCTTCACTCTGCTTCTCTATTTTGCCCTGATTTTCCTTTGAATCTGTTTCCTTTAGCTCACGTGTATTAGATTCCTTTCCTCACGCTTTCCTCCTTCCACCATAAGTTTAGAAGTGTGGCTGTGACAGTCATTCCAAATAGTCTTGCCTTCTGTGTTTGTTTTTCCCCACCTCCAGATACAATGTTAGAACAGTCGCAGAACAGGAAAATCCTAAAGTGAATTAAGTAAATGCTGGCTAAATGCTAGCAGGGTGATAGATTTTTCTTTGGAAAAAGTTGAGTCACTGGCAATACTTTTCTCTGACCTTGTCTGAGTAGTATTTTAGCATCTCTGTTCCTTCCACTAGGTACCATATTATTTAGACATGAATTATACTTCGTTGAACTTTAGATACTTTATTACTTCTCATACATACCCACTGTCTATCCACAGTGACCACTGGAAATTTGAAGAAAGCAAGCTTCTACACCTCTAAGAGCACTGTAAGGGCACTTTCAATGCTTAAGCTGTCCCTCCTTCCAAAATCTGCACTTACTGACACCAGTGAGAGCTCAGTAGTACTTGTATTAAATATCAAATGAATATGTGCACCTGTTCCTCCATGGTTTGTTTTAACATGAATCTTTTAACAACCAGCAGGTCAGTTAACTGTATTTTTATTTCGGTAGGAAGCTGGGCCCTTTGATTTGGTAATCAAGCATGAATATTTGGTGCAAGTTAAATTATTTCTTTGGAACTTCTTCTCCCAGGAACAGGTGTTGTTTTGTGCTACCATAGCTTTGCTATCTTTTTTTAACCCAAACACTGCTATTTTTGTATTTTAAAAGTGTTTCTCAAAGCAGCAATTCAGATTGGATTGATTCAATGCAATTATTTAAATGTTGGGGTGTTTTTTCTCATATCTGTAGGTGATGAGTAGCGTTTTCAGCTCTTCTTTTTGAGGTTTCATCTTGGAGAGCCTTGATATCCGATATTCTCCAGGAAAGTATTAGAGGCTGGAGAAGACAGTGAAGAAGAAGGTGTCACAGTAGAAGAGTCAGAGATCACTCAGACAGATCTGAGCTAGTAGTTAGTTTATTGAGTTCTAATCAGTAAATTTAGGTATGTAAAATATTTAATAAGTACAGATGGATTGGCAGTCAATACTATTTACTACTCTTAAAGTTATATGGGATACAAAGATTATCACTTAAGCTTACTATATGTATCTTAAATGTTACATACATGCAAAAAATGTCACTTGCCAACCCATCAATGTCTGGTGTCAGGTAAGGGATCTCTTAGCCTTGAGGGGTAACCTTGAGAGGCGTCCCCCTACTCAAGGGGAGATCACCGCTGTGCAGCCAGCTGGTATGGAGGGAGAGCTCAATGGACCCTGATGGCTGCAGGTATTTGTAGTGTAAAGTGGTTGATTTGTAGTCAGATTTTCTGCTGTGTTAATGCAGTTTCGGCTGCTTATCAGCCCGGACTCCAGCCAAACCATATTTTGGGGGGGTTAGTACTGAGTTCTCACTGCTAGCTTCACACAATAGGATTCATTTCAGTTAGGCCTACTTGCTGAGCATCTGCCTGGACCAAGGTTCAGTTAGTTCAAACAGGAGGAGTGCATCCATCACAGGGGCTGGCAAAAGATAAAAATGCACAGGGTCAAATTCTGCCAGTTACAGAAATCTGCATCAAAGAAGCAACAATTTGTGGATGTGGGATCTCCCATAGTAAAATGCTGCAGAACATCTCTTCTAGGTTGTGGCTATGATAAATTCCTGTCAGCACGTCAGAAAATGCTCTGTGATGGTTGTAAGTAAGAATGTAAACATTCTATCTTTGATAAATCAGGAAAGCATTAGTGTGGCTATCACAGTAACTGTTTTGCCATGAAATGAATGACTGAAGTGTACTAAATTTATTTTTGTTTTAAAATATCTTAATTAGGACCTACTTGGCGCAATTCCTTTATAACAGCAAGTACTTTCTTTTTCTGAAAAGGCTTCAATTTCAAGGTATCAAAGCACTTGAAATGGGTGGGAAATATTGTTCCTGCTGTACAGATATGTATCTGGGATGCTGAAATGAGGACACTGATTTGTAGTACCTTGATGTTTGGGATACCCTGACTTGATGTGGCTAGGATTTGGCTCTCAATGGTTCTATGAGCCTAAATAATAAAAGGCAGTTCTAAGTCAGATGGTGGGTAAGTCTTGCTAAAATAAAAGCTTTCCAGCTTTTCTTTCAACAAAATATGGTTTTACTGACTCATCTGAGCCATAATAGGTCTGGGACCGATTTTAAAATGAAACTCTTCTCTCCTATCTGAGTCCTGTGAACACCCAAATTACCTTGTTCCTGTAGACCCTGAAAAAATATAGCATTTCTGTAAAACAGACTCTTGACAGGGTGGACTCTTTTCCTTCTAGGGTGTGGGTCTTGTCTTGCACCTTTTATGAAGTTTTCTTTTAGCCTAAAGATTGTCCCTCAGCATCAGATAGGTCTTTCAGCTGCCTTGGAAAAAGGTAGAGCAGACAGGCTTAGTTAATCTCTGACTGGTATACCCACTCACTGTTCTTTGCAAAGGAGTGGTTGGGCTTAAGGACATTATGCATTCATTGGTTGCTAGTGAACGTTTTGGTCATACATAAACATATACGTGTGCCTGTAGATACACAAGTATCTCTAACAAGCCTGTACGTAAACAATGTGTAACTGTTTCATATACCAAAAACATTGTGCATTTAATTCTTCATTCAAGAAAATGACAGCAATAAAAGGTTAGACAGGATTTGTTGTTTTCTCTCAGTTTGGATTCTGCTTTTTTCTTTACACCAGCAGAACCATTTTAATCTGCTACTTTTTTTTTCCCCATTTGCTACTTTGTAGTAATGGCAAAGAAATTTTATAAGAAATCTTTGTTGACTCAAGAAGTCATTGAGTGCCGCATTTCACTCTACCACCTAATGCATAAGTCTTGCTTTAAAATGTTTTATATGTAGGTGTGCATTTTTCAGCTGGGAAGAAGTTCAGAGCAAAAAGGGTATGTAGGATTCTAGTTCCCTGGAATAGCAGTGCTTGAATTTTCAGAATATGAAAATCTCTCCATTTTTTTAGTTTTGCAAACGTAGAAAACTAGTGTTTAATACAAATATCTTAAATATGTTATAATCAAACTGTTGTCAAGCAAACAACATTAAGTACCTATCTTTCTGTTATGTGTTTGTTACTTGGAGGGTATCTTTGTCCCTGGAACGTAGAAGACTAATGCTGGATGGCCTCAGTTATTGCTAAATCTGCAGAGGTTTTGCTTTGTTTGTTTGCTGTATCAAATCTCAGCTATTTAAGGGGTTTCTCCCACATGTGAAACCAATCTGCTAAAGCTAAAGTAATTTTAAATTGGATCACATTGTGGTATCATTCCATGTTAGAATTTCAGGAAAAATATACTTGAAAAGTAAGGAATGTTAAAGAGCTTGATACAACTTCCCATTTTTAACACTGCTAAACCAGTGAAACTTACGTTGAAGTATCTCTTATATGTCACACTTCTAGAAATTTTCCAGGCAAAGTATAATCATGCTGCATTCAGTTTTGGAAGAGTGTATCTGTTTATCTTAAATGTTTGCAGGAGTAACATATAGTAACACACATAATAACATAATAGGCAATGGAACTTTTTAACAGAAAATAATCTGATAAAAGAAAATTAGTTTGTCAAGATAATTTTTTGACACAAGTCCCTGCAGGACTTGATGTTTGGGTAATAAGGATTACTTTTTTTCTGAGTCATTCGTGCCCCCCACCCCAAAAAAAAAAGTTTTTCTAAAAAATTGAAACTGTTGTTCTTTGCAGAATTTCTATTATGCTTCAGTGTCATCTCACTTTCAGCTGTAAAGCAAGAGATGAATATTAGAAAAATAGCAACATTGTCTTAAAAGTAAGCTTTTCATCAGGACTATTAAAAACCTTAGCATCTAAATTCATATTAATATTTACTTGCTGTCAAATTCAATCATGTTCTGTGGAAAAAAAATTATTCTTGGACCCTTGTTTAATTGAAGATCTAAGTAACGAAGTCATCTGACATTATTAAGACTTTATATTTAAAACTAACCAAGCATAATATGAAGTGCTTTTATTTTTAAATGCAGAAGCACTGAAGCAAACATGAGATCTAGTGTACATTTTTTTGCTAAGTTTGGGGTTTATTATGATGTAGTGCATGTTGGTATTGCTGACTTTTTCATAACATGTCGATAGAAATTAAATAATGTCCCAATTCGCTGACAATTTGTTGTTACTCTAAAATCAAATTTATATTCACTTTACATTCTAATTTATGGTTTAGTCATCAAAGTGACCATTGAAGTGTAAGGTTCATAAATAACTATTTGAATCAGCCTAGTGGGAAATGTGAAATAGTGACAGATTACTGTCATTTTGTACATGTCAGTCATTGTACAATTTGCTTGAATGTTATAAAAGTAGCTTTATAAAGCTGAAGAGCATGGAGGAACATTAATCTCTGCCTTAGTCCTCCTCTGCTTATCATTGGTTTTGATTTAAAAATATTCTGGCTAAAGGAAGGAACAACTCTGATTCTTTTCTCAACACTGTTTGTGAAGATTTTTTTTGTGTGTTTACTGTGTAAACAACACAATTTGTGGTGTCTTCCCTGTAAAAGAGGGCATTGTGAGAAATGCATTGTCACAAGTAAGTTTGAAATAGAAAGTTTTAAAAAGTTTTGAGGCTAAGTCTTGATGTCCTTTAAGGATCATTGTAACAGCCATTCCCCAGCTATGCTAATATGACTTCATTTGTGAGTTTCCATCGCTATTGGAATATATTAGCAGTATGAGAAGTTGCCCTGAAATGTTACTGCTGTTGCTGAGATTCAAGATTTATAGAAGCCACTTTGAAGATAGGATAATACTGAGTGTTTTGAAGTATTTGCTAGTTTTCTTTGTGGCATGCTGTCTCTCAAGTTTTGAACTGAATACAGAAAAGTGAAATTCAAAAGCTATATTAGACCTGCGTGCTCTGATTGAATTCCTGTTTTAATTTATAGGATGTCTCATTCTTGCATATTCCTCCACAGTACTTTCTCCTCAGTTTTAGATTGTAGCTGGAAACTATCAATCATCTTGTTGTCCAGCTAAGAAGGATTGTTTTGGTTTTCATGGCAGCTCTGAAGGCTTTAGTATCGATTGTACTGTTTTTGACATCACACAACTACAGTACTCTTCAGTAAAACAGTTTTGATATTTCACAGCCTTTTTATTGTCCCTTTAAATAATCCAAACTAGCGAGAATCATGGTTTGCACAAACTTTTGGCAGGGAGACAAGAGATGCATCGTGAGCAGTTAGACAGTCAGGACGTGTGGATCTGCTTCCTTTACAGCTGGCTAGTCATCGGCATTTTCTAAGGGAACTGGTGAACTTTTTCTTCTGAGGTTGAGTTGTTCTACCTCAGGCTTGGCCTCTTTTACTGTTCTTTTCCGATGTGTAGAAGAATGAAAGAATGTGGGTTTGAAGTATGAGAACTCTGAAAAAGGTTCCACTAATAATGATAGATATTGAGTACTTGGAGCATTTTTCATGTTTGCAGCATGTTTTAAGTACATTCTAGTCCTGGCAATATTCATTGCTTATAGTAACTTTAGCTCCATTTCTTTTAATGAAATGCTTCATGACTATGCCTTGATAAAAGCCTATGTCATACTTAGTGTGACATTTCAGTCTCATATTCTTGTCTTTTTCCGTTTTTGCCATTTCTAGTAAAAATTATTAGTATGGTCTTATTTTGAAATTTGTGTAAAATAAGAACAGTTGAACAGTTTTTCTGGATTACTTTTTTTTAGCAAGCCAAGTTGCCAGTGCAGCTGTGTGTAGCCAGGCGTTCATTAGCAGTGTCTCATCTCAGCAGTATCATAGATTCAAGTAACGGTTGAATGGAAGTGGAAATGATACTGAATGAATGTACTAATACAGCACTCATATTATGAACTGGTAATAATATAGCCACAGCATAAGGAAGCATATTTCTGTTAATCAAAGTAGTATAAATATTAAAGCATGTTTAATAAACACAAACAATTTCAGTTATAGTTACTCTAAAAAAACAAAAGGTTGAAGTACCTTAGTTTACTGCGCCTGCTTTGGATTTTATTGCTCATCCTTTGTGTTTTTATCACCAAATACTCCCATTGTTTTCCATAGTTCAGTTCTAGTAATCCTGTGATTGATTTGCAGCAATAGCAGGTAAATTAGTAAATGCCAAGGTGTATGTATTTCTGGACTGATGGCATATTGTTGAGTGTTTAGGAGACTGGTACCAATTTACACAGTTGTGAGTGACATTGGAATTGACTGTCTCAAGGAACTTCTCAACCTTCAAGAAATACTCTGTGTATCTGATGACACCTGTGTTTGTACTGCCAAAGCACTGCAGGCTGGATGCCCTTAGCAGAAGAAGGTTCATTATGAAAATTCTTATTAGTAGTTTTGGTTTCAGGCTACAAGTCATGTTTCTGTCTAATTTTTATGAATATGTAAGAAAGTCGCAAAATACTGTATAATATATTTGATTATGTTAGCAGCAGGTTTGAAGCCAAGAGGAAAGAACAGCTGGAAAAGCTCTTTAAGCACTCTTGAGTACAGGGCGCAGCACCCACACTACTGTTCAGGAATGTGTATGATATTGGCAAGTCACATTTTCCTGCTGGCAGCCAGTTATATTGGAGCTGTGATATGGTTTCATCTTGTCAAGTTTGTCACTGCAAGGAAGTTTTAAAATCACAGATTAATTTACTGCTTTTCTCGAGAAGCTACTTGAATTCTATTTACCTTTTTTTTTCCCCCAGCTTCACAATGGCAAATACCTATTCTTCAACAAAAATTTATAGACTTACAGTTCTTAGATAAGAGGAGTATCCTTAGAAGTTGCTGCTTTTTTACTAGTGTCATCTATATTTTTATTTATTACAGTTGCACCTGCATGTTCCAACCAGGATAGAGCCAACATTATGCACAGAGAGCAGTATTCCTACCTCTCAAGCCATTTAGTTTGTTAAAGCAAGTGTAGATGCAAGAAAGAGTTTTCAAATGCCTCATTGACAGAAGATGAACAGGAGGTGAATGGCATAATCAAACAACGGACAAAGATCCTATTAAAACAGTTTTATCAAGTCACTGGGCAGTATCAGTTTTTGAAGGTAATGAAGTATCTATACACTTCTAAATACTTGCAGTGACATCTAGAATTTAGCAAATGATTGGCATGATCCTCTTGCAGTTCTCTTGCTTCTAGCCTGTTGCAATACTGGAAGTCAGTTTTTAATGGCTTTAGCAGATGATGAGTTCTCACTTGATTGGTTCCCTACATGCATTTACCAAACTTGCACTGTAAGCTTGTGGCAAAGTCAACAGTGAATTTAAATCACCTGACTTTGGCTTTTAGAAGGTATTGGGGGGATTTTTCTGTGGAACTTTTTTTTTTTTTAATTCCAAAGCTCTTTGGCGTGATATTTTAAGATTTTTATTTTTTTTTCCTCAAGGTCATTTAAATCCTGTTTGTTATGTTCAAGTTGCACTTACTTTCCCTGGGATTTGAAAACATGACTCAAGAAATACATATTTGTATATTTCTTCTTTTGTAACAGTAGCCTACAAGGAAGAGTATGATTAAGAAAGCAACAGAAATCCTTAACATATGTTAAGTTTCAGTGCTCTTTACTTGGAAAGAGACACAGATGCAGGTGGAGGAAGGTATAACATAGGATGAGTAATACCTGTCTTTTAGTAAACAAGAGAAAGCTTGAAATTGAAATGGGAGGGCATTAAACTCAGAGCTATACTGGTTTTGTATTCCAGTATGAGAGTAAATGCATTTTTTGTCCAGTAAATATCGGGGGGGACACGATGACACACACAACACATGGACAACGGGACAAAGAAAAAATGTAATAGGAGTGACTTGAACAGAAACCCAGGTGAATCAGAACTTGGCCCTTCGCAGGACATGTTAGGAATGAGGTCCACTTTGGCCAGCCTTTTCAAATAGCTTTTTCATCTTGGCATGTAGGATAGCTTTGGAGATATGCAATATTGTAACAGATGCCAAAAGCCCAGAGCTGTCATATCAGCTTAATTTCTAGCATCTGAATGCGCTGGAAGTATAACAGACATTTTACCTGTCTTCAGGTGGCTTGGCTCTCCAGGTTACACCTGTGTGAGCCTCCAGAGCAGTGTTACTCCTTAGGCTTTCATTTAACTCTCCTGATGGAGAGCAAGATTGTATTTTCACACGTGATTTGCTGCTGTTTGCCCTGCTGACTAAATTACAAGTGGCAGTTTCTGCCAGCAATTTTAAATACCAAAGTAGACTCTGCGTTGAAAGTAACCTTTAGGCTACAAGCAAAGGTGATTCAGAGGTAGGATGAGGCTTTGTCTTTCTGATCTAAGAGCCTTAGTGAAAAACACAGCATTTGATGTATGCAGTAACCTTTACTAACAAAAAATAAGACTGTTGAGTGTTGGCAGCTGCTTTTAAAATACTTTAATTGTCTGTCATAAAGAGCTGTCATTATTTTTGTTACATGTATTTAGTGGCTAATCCAGTGAGGCTGGGGCCTCATCATCAATAATAAGTAGTTATACAATGCGTCCAGAGCTATGAGCATCTGATGTTCTTCACAGAGGAGGGCTGTCTGAAGGACAGGAGAAGGACTTGCTTTCCTAGTGAGCAATTTGGCATGGCAGTATGTCACAACCAATCAAGTAAATGCTAGATGTAAACTTCCATATGGAAAAAAGTTTCATCAGTCTGGCTGGTCAGTAGCTTCTTGAAACAGTTAGCAGCACTTATTGAACCAGTCTGTGCTGAAGGAGGCTCCAGAAGGAAGGAAAGCTCACATTTTCAGGAAGATGTGTTCGTCTGCCACTCGTCCCTTTGCGCTTTTGGCTTTCCTGTGTTTGGTATCTCAAGAGCTTCTGCCCAGTGTGTGAATGAATATGGTTCATAGGAGCAGCTGCTGCAACAAAACTTCAGGGGGGTCTTTTCCAAATGAGGTGAGTAATAAAGTGCATGTGTCTCCTAGTATAAATATAAATATTGCCAAGCAAGGGAAGGTAGAAATGAGTACTGGTAGTTTTGATCACAGCTCAAATGACTTCTGCCATGTTTGTAATCTGACTGTGTGATCTTGAGTTGATGCCTGCCAGTCTGGTTTGTAGTGGTGCCAGTTGAGGGAGGGTTTGAAGAATGAGTTTCTAGCATTAAAGTATATTAACATTTGAGCAACTTTCTGTCTTTCTTGCTGTGTGGTGTCTGCTGCAGAGCAGAACGTTTGTAGAGGATCTCTTTTTTTCCTGAATAGGAAAAAGAGAAGTATGTCAGTTTTGTGTGTTAATGAAACTTACAACCTTGTAAATGCCTTGCATATGTATTGTGACTTATGTTCATGTCAGAACATAGATCTCTCCTGAGTGTCCACTCCACAGAGTGTTATCATGGGGTAAACCAGTTTTAAGTACAGCTAGACCTTGAGGAAAAGAAAGGAATTGCTGTTTTGAGATCTTCTGAAAAAAGTGAGAGAGACAGCAGTGCTGTTATTACAACAGTGATCTCTGTTTTGATCTCCCACAGTTTGTTGGTTGCTTTTTAATCTGTTGTTTTATTTCACTTCTCTTGCTGAGAAAACTTTCCTTCCTGGTTTTGTACTGCTTATTGAAAGGAGACGGTGTCAGGTTCAATGGCACCACAACGGAGCAGGCACATTTCCCTTCAGGAGGAGCTTTGGCACGTTTGTCTGGTGCCTCAGATCCCCAGGACTGTGTTCTGTCGCCCTTGAACTGCAGTCTGTAATTCAGGATGATGATGTCGGTGTTGATGTCCTTGCTATCCAACAAGTCACCTAGTCCTGCATCTGTGGTACAATGTTTTTTTTAATGACATTTTCTCCCTCACCCCCACCCCCCGTGCCCAGTCATCAATCTCTCAGCATATTACAGATACAGTTTTTCCTTTTACAGCTAGGGAAGGGAAAAGGGAACATTTAGCTCCTCTTTAAGCTACTTGCATTCTTTTCTGGCCTTTCAGATGGCCATGCTTCTTCCCTCAGCACATTGAAAAAACAGTATGTAAAATCTTCCCCTGCCACTCTAAATCAGATGCCCTTTTTTTGTTTCTTTCACAGATAGTTTGTCAAGTCTAAAGAATTTATTCCTGTCTTCATTCTCAGCATAAGGACAGCCTGCAAAGAGCTCTATTTGTCCTATTTACTCCAAGAATCTGGCTTCATGAGTGCTTTTTATTTCCCCATCTTATCTTTGTGCTTCTTCTGTTGGTTCAGTCACTAAAACTCTTCCATTACCCCAGTTGCAAAGGTGCCAGTTGTTTTCTTATTTAAAAAAAAAAAAAAAAAGGAAGGCTTCTTTACAGTCCTCTGTGTCTGGTGTGTCTGCATATATTGTAATCTTCTGGGGGTTCACTCTGGGCATTCTGGGGGTCCATTGAATACCCCTGTGGTTTAGCATAGCACCAAACATGGTCTCTGTCACTAATAACCATTTGACTGAATTTGCAGCCAGGTAAATTCCCAGTGATCTATTTTTACTTTATTTTGACAATAGACATAAATAAATGTGTGGCCTTCACATAAAGATCTTTCAAACAAAGAAGCTTTCTCATTGATGTGTTATGTTTCAATTTTATCTTTTTTTCAGTAATTTGAATTCTGTGTAGTGTCTCTGTAGCAAGCTGCTTCTAGTTGAGGGAAATGTGTTTGATCCATGAAGTTGTCATGAAGGCCAAGCTTTAGGGAAGAAAGTTGCTAGACTCCAGTATCAGCATGTCTGACCCAGCCCTTGGAAGCTTAAGCAGGGAAAACTGTTTTCTAGACAAGAGTGTAGAGAGAAGTTTAATTAGTGTTTACGCAGTCTCCTTGGTACTGGTGCATTGCTGCTGTCTTTAGCTCAGTGCTTTCTGAGGTGAGCCTGGGGTTTTTTTGGCCATTAAAAGCTATAGCTGCAGTGCCCTTCATCTTGGTGACAGGCATTATGCCAGTACATTAATTCTGAAAGCAAGTAAAAAGAAGGAGAAAAAAGGATCCCAAACTCTTCCAGTCATATTTAAATCACAAACTGACTGATTCCTGTTGTTATTCTCTCTGGGGTATGTCAGATATATGCTTCTCCCCTTGGAGGTATGGACTGCCTGAATGTCTTTCCTGGGCTGTTTGCTTTGCAGGAAGTGAACCATTGTTAAGCAGAGTTTGGAGTTCAGCTTTATAATTTGGTCACCTGTAGAATGTACATAAACACATGCTTTGAAACAAAGATCTGCTGTTTATTCTGTAAACAAGGTCTTTTCCCTTTTCAGGGAAGTTATGAATATTGCAGTGTAGTGACTAAATAATATGTTCATAGTCTTTCTCCTATGAGCATAGTTCACTTGCTGAGCAGTTGCTTTGGTAATTTTTAACCATATTTTCATCTGATTGTATAGTTAACGAGAGCATTATGTGACCTAATCACTTAGCCTTTCACATTAATACAGATCTTGTTTGTAATTCTGTTGATTTTGTTGTTGACCCAATGCTTTGGTTATGTGTTCAAATTATCTTAATTTTAATTGAAAGTACTTTTTGTCTCACAGCAGTCTAATTTCTACACACATTTGTCAGCAGTGAATACTTATTGGGGGTGATTACTCTCTAACTGCTTGTGCCAGTATACCACTGGGAGGTTAATCAATCTTGTGCTTTTTAATTGACATCAATAATGTGTTTACATTTATCAATATTTCTTAATTGTCAAGTTATAACAGTGGAACTTCAATAATAAATCATGCCAATGGTTAAATTCATACATTAGATTTTTAGGAGTCTCCTTAAGCAGTTTGACATGTTGTAAATTGCTTTTAAATGATTTGCATGTATGCTCATGGGAGAAGAGGAGAAAAAAAATGGTATGCAAAGCTGTGCTGTAGAATAATACTGAAGAACTAAGTCATTGACAGTAAAATACCTTTACCACATGCATGGTATGCTTTGTGGAAGTAAGTCTTTTCAAAGCGCTAGTTTTATTACTAATAATTTTGTGAGTATGACAGTACATGTACATTTGTTGTGCCATCCCTGGCCTGTCAGGCCCGGGACTGTTTCCCTTCTCTCAGCTGTACAAGTGAGGCAGAGGGCAGAGAGAATCACTAGTCATACTGCTCCTTTACAGAAGTAGCTCTGGGAGATCAAGGCACCCTGATTTTAACTGTGCATTTCACCATGTGACTGTCCTTAAGATATTGAGGTGGAAATGAAGGAGGCTACTTCTGTTTAAATTTAGCATATATCTAAAGACTTTGGTGCACAGAGAACTAAATTATTTGCCCAGGTTCCCAAAATATGCTTACAGCAGGGATTAAAGCACGATATTCCAAGTCTTGCAATGCTGTCTTATCTCAGTAGGTATCCCTTTATCATCTGCCTCCCTCTCTTCTCTATCCCCTTTAGATCCAAGCAGCGGTAGACTGGAGAAGAAAATCTGCTTAGACAGAAAGCTAGCAGTGTGCTGACCACGTTGTTTGTGTCAGTCTTACCGTGTTTTATGGGCCACACCGAAGACAACAGAAGAATTAAAAACCCTGCCTAATAAGCAGCGAAGAAAGACTTAACAGTTAATGCTGTTATTTTCTAGTTAAGTGAGAGCCGGTGTGAACACCAGGATAGGAAAAGAGGGAAGTAGGGAAGCAGCTATTTGTGGGGTTTGCAATTTTACTTGTCTTTTTAATTGAGATCCTAAAGGTGAACCGCAGTTTTTCAAATAAACCTATATATACATATAAAAAAAAAATCAGATAAAAGTCATTAATGTTATTAAACTCAAATATAATATAGAATTAATTATTTTAATATCCTACTGTGTAGGGCCTAATTTTACAATGCTACTTGTAGAAGGAACTGTTGACTAAATTAGATGTTATCTGAAATGGTATTTTACATAGACTTAGAGATACACCATTTGCTTAAGATGAAAATAAGATTAGAAAAATAAATGCTTATTTTCGGAAAGAACAACAGGTGAGAAGTTGAAAGAGCTGGAGAATGAATATGACTAACCTCTTTAACCAGTTGAAACAGTAGGAAAAGAATATTTATATACCTGATGATAACAAAGCCCCTTTATCAAAGGGCGAGTAGAAAATTCACCAGGGTCTCATTCCTAGGAAACAAAAGGACTGATTTAAATATCCAAATCTTGATGCAGGTAGCAAAGTTCTCCTGTCATTTGAGCAATTCAAGATCAGACATATCTGCACTCCCATTCCTCTTGCCTTCTTATTCTCCATCCCAGCTCCATCCTCACATAGTACTCTAGCTTAGTACTTCAAGATACTGTATTTCTCTGTATTTCAAATAAGATACTGTTAGTTGAAAACTATTGTTAATAGATTGTTAGTTTTTATTTCACTTCTTTGAACTCGTATGAGAGAAAAATGGCTGGCAAACACTAGTATGAAGCGTGATGCCATCCTACCCAGTGTCATGATTGAAATTTCTATTTCTGTAATTCCTATCGTCTTCTTACTAACTGAAGAAATCATGTGTTGCACAGGTCCTAAAAATAAAAATCTGAGCCAGAGATTTTGTTATCAGTGTACAAAACTAGGATGTCTGTACTCTAACATAGAGGCTAGCTTTTATATGAAAAGAAAAATTAAAATATTTTAATGTTTCAGTTTTAGTCTAGCAGCTATTTTGTTGACTTCTTGCAAATGTTAACAGTAATAAATTAAGCCTCTCCCTCCTTTTTTGAATGAGACAAGACTGTTAAGACACAGCTATCTAACAAAACTACACTGGTTACCAAATCAAATCGCATTAAAGCAAGGATGTGTAACGCATCTCTTTGTGAAGGGTAAAGCAATTCAGAAGACAAAGCCATTGACACTTCCTTTAGCATGGCAGATTAAGTACATTCATGTTGCGTGGTAGGGTGCTTGTGTGAATAAGCTATATTTCATTTCAAAAGCAGGCATCCTGGGGTGCAGCTGATACGGCATGTCAGCCCAGACAGTGCTGCGCAGGTTCTGAGCTAGAGGTCGTTTGCATCCATGTTTAGAAGAGTAAGCTTGGGTCAGCATATGTATGTGTGAACACAAGTCTTTAAGAAGTGGTGACCTTTGAGTGGCATTCAAATTGTATTTGACCTTTTGGTTTCAAACCTGCTAAGATACCTGAGAGGTACATGAAACTAGGTTTAGTTTGGCTGTTAGCATGAAGAATGTAAAATCTTGTGTGAATTAAGTTCAGAAAAGATTATTTTTTCATGCACTGGCCTCCAAAAATATATTTGTTGCCAGCGTAGCCTGAATGGTAGGTTAAACTAATTCAATTGCCAGGTTTTCCCATACTTTTGAGGAAGTCTGAGATTGCTGGTCATCAGGTGGGATATATTTTGAAATCTAAGTGAGCCTGGTACAGGAAACTTGTCTTTTAACCTTCTTCCTTTCCTCAGACATCCTACATCGAGCGAATACTGAGACTACTGAGAAAGTAAGCACTGTAATGAATATCCATATTGTATATTCTCATAGCCTGAAAAGAGAGGATGGCACTTTTGTTCAGAGGGTACCTGAGCAGATTGATAGCAAGAATGTGGACTTTTGCTCACACATTTTTGCTGACTAATATGGGCACTTAAGAGCTCAAAGTACTCTGGAAGTCACTGGAATGTAAGCTCCAAAACTATATATGCATTCCAGAACGTGAGCTTTTTCCCCTCTAATACAGCTTCATATTGGAAAAAAATCAATACAGTGTAAAAGTAGAACTTGTGGTCTCTTTCGTCTTCTGGTAAAGTACAGGCCATCTATGTTTATGTCTTTCCTAAATCTTCAGCTAAAAGAAGAGTAACTTCATGTAGCCATCCTGCAAATCTTTGGGGGGAATACTTCCTTCACGGAGTAGTTCATGAGCTACACCGTGCACTTTATATTTTTCACAGATACTTAGCATGTTCATCTCCTGTTTTAAAGCTGAAAGCTCTGGGTAGGGAAATGATAGGGCTTGAAGAAGTACCCGGTAACCATTGCCACTGTTGTGCTTGCTGACATTCAATCAAGGAGCCTTTGAATCTCAATGATCAGACCTCAGTGACGGTACTTCCAATTTCAAAGGTCTGCAAGGTTCTGTCCAAGTCCGTAGTCAGTTCATACCTGACTCCCCTGTCATGATGACAGTTGATCTGGAAGTAGTGGCAGATAATTCAGTGAAGATCAGGTTACATATTCTGTATATCCATGTAAGGTGGTAAAATCCAGCTGTATAGCACATTAGTCAGTGCTACTTGATTTTGGTTTTCGTTTTCAACTTTTCATTTAAAGTAAGATTGGAGTTCTTTATTTGACTTGCTGGCTAAGGCTTTTTAAAATGTAAATAGCAGACCTGTACCTCTAATACAGAGTGCTGCAAAGCTGAGAGGAGGAGAGTCTGACCTGCTCTTACAAAAGAAAACAAAACTGAGAAAGAGTGGAATATAGGAACAGAGAGATCCAAGGTTTCCCACCGTATAGTAATGGATATGACCTTTAATATTGAGGCCTTTGGATCAAATTTAAGTTGGCATTAAAATTTTCTAATAAATTCCCTGCTGAATCTCGGAGGTTTTTTCCCCAGATTTAATTCAATAAGGTCACAATAAAGCAAGTGCTGTCTGTGCTATTGTAATTGCTCTCAGCAGGTTGATAATATTATTGCAGAGAAGTGCCAGCTACTGTGCTTTTATTTCTTTCTTCAAGCACTCTCCTTCCTACATGCTTGCTCCCCTTGCTCTCAGGTCTACCCTAAGTAGGAAGTGAAGCTGTTTTAAATGCCATTTGCTTCTCATTTTAGCATGTTTTTATAGTAATGCTTTCCTGAGTCTCTTCAACAAAGTGAATAAAAGCATAGCCCGTCTTGCTGCAGAGTAATTGGGGGCTTGTATTTCCTTTCCTTAATTCTCGTCCAGCCTTTATGCATTAGATTCAGCCTCTAAGTTCTTAAAAGGTGATACTCCTAAACATACAATGCTTAGTTCATTTTGGCTTGGTGCTTTTAGGGTTATGGAATAGATGTACAGATAAAGGAATTTCTCTTAGGTGGCCGGGGAGAGAAGCTGAATACCCACTGTCCTGTGTTTCATTAAAAAAATGACAAATTGCAGCTCATCACAGTGAGGCTTATCTACTTGGGGTCCAGCACTCGTAGATTAATACCACATCTTCTTTTGCAACGTGACTTTCAGAACAGCATTGTTAATGTGACGTTTCTTGTATGAATGTAAATTTAAGCTTAGCATGCTACTGGTAGATTTGTTACTACTGTATTGGAAGTAGATCAGTACAGTAAATAAATGTAAATGCAGAGTACTGTGATCATGGTTGTCCGTGTAATTCCGTGTGACTATGAGAGACTCGGCTTCAGTATCAACTCTGTGTGAGCTGCCCTACCTGTACACTAAGTTTCTAGATGCAACTTCCTCCTTTTGCCCGTCAGACCTGCTGTTTAAAATGTCAGGTTTTTGTTTGTGGTGGTGGCACATTAGGAGCTGTGTACATCATGGCTGGTCCTTTTTAACAAATCAAGAGGTATTTTAAAACACTGTCACTAGATCACGTGATTAGTATTTTGGCAGGAGGATGGACCAGTCTTTTAGGTGTGGGGCTAGATACGTTTTTCTTGATTGTGGACACAAAGTAATAATTCACGTTCCCCTACCTCAGTGTAACTGGTAGGTCCAGCCTGGCCATAGCTGAATGTTCTTGCCTGGTATCCGCATCTGGCTACCCGCATCCTAACTGGCTTCACACTTACCCACCTTCACCCTTCTGGTCCATCATCTTCCCCTTGAGCTCTGTCTTTCCCTGGGGACCAGAATTTCCTACCTAAAGAGTCATGCCCAGAATATTTTTTGTGTATCTCCAGCCACATACAGACATTCACAGTTCTCTGCCTATGGCATTCACTGCTGCCAAACAAGCCAGTCTCTGTACAGAAGAAGATTACTGGCATGGATACTCAGCTGCTTATTTGCATACTCAGCTAACATAGGTACAGTGGGATATGTCCTCTTGCCCACATGCGATTGATTGGAAATGAGGAGCAACAAAAGATGTTTTACAAGGGCAATTCCAGTTCTGAAGCACATGCACCTGGATTCTGCCCACCTTCAACCTCCACAGCAAGCAGAATTGATCAGGGCTACCCCACAGCATATGGGCAGTTTTGATACTGCATAGTGTTGCTTGCATACCTGTGCTAAGTCTACGTTGGTAATTAAAAAACAACAGATGATGATCTTCAGTCATAACATTTCACCCACTTTCTTATTGCTCATCATTTCTTCTTCTTTTTTTTTTTTTAATTGCTCTTGATGTCTACTCTTAGCCATGCATCTTATGGTGCTGGTAGGATGTATACCACAGTGCCAGCACACTTGATGAACTTCAGTGATAAAACCCATCACTTCTGCAGTGTGTGGAGTTTCTCCCAGCCAACGTGCAGGCATGTGGAGGGAGGTCACTCCTGATCAATAACTGCTCATTGCGTTTTACTTATGACATACACATTTTAATTTATATTTCCTGCTGCTGCCAAAGGGAATTAATTTCCAGCACCAGAGATGCAACACAGCTCCTTTAAAGCAGAACGGTCCTCAGATGAAATGATGTTACTGACCTGAAACACTTCAAAAAGCTTGATTCCGAAGCCTGCTGTGGTTTGAGCTTGCAGTTTCTGAGATAGGTTAACGTTGCTCTGAATCATTGTGAGACATGATCAGATTGTTGCTTTGTAAATTAAATAATGAAGCATTTGTGTGTGAGAGTTCCTACTATAATTAGTAGTTAAACTGTGCTTTGAAAAGATCAGATTCTACATCACACGATGGTAGGATCTGGAATTGTTTTCCAAACTTGACTTTCAGTCACAGAGACATGAAGTCTTCTAAAATCTGGGTTTGGTTGATAATACTTTGTTTGTATGTTAACTGTAGAAACATGAGTGAATAATCAGATAGCCCTTTGGATAGTGTCATTTTTTTTTTTCAACTCAACTAATAATCTGGCTTGAGTTATTTAGAGAAAAGCTCCTATGGTTGAGATGACCTTTCCCTTAGTTCTCCTGTAGATCTCAGCTGTGAAGTAGTGGTAAGTTTCTTTGAAGCATTTTGGTAAAGCAGCAAAAATAAAACCTAGCATTCTTGCCAGTTCTCGGCAATTTACATGTATGAATTGCTATTAGCCTGAAGCTTCTGAAGTGCTGTACAAATTGTAATACCACTTGTGAATCAGTCTGCTTTCAGATCTGTTAAATGGCATATATTTAACACTTTTTAGCTTAGGTACATTTTAAAACCCTGCCACTCTTGCAAAAAATTTGAATTCCATATCAAAATTTTACCCTGGGTATTACAATCACACATCAAACTATCCCAGCATGGGATATGGATACAATAGTTAAGCAAACTCACTGAAGTTAACATCTGGGGTTTTTTGGAATATGGAGACAGAAATTTAGCGGGTTTTTTAATTTCTAGGCAGAATGTCTCTCATTGCAGTAAGTAATAGAAAGTTTCATCTCTTTCCTTGCATAGAAAGTATGAATCTGGTATTAGAAAGACATGGTGTTTCAACCTGACATTTTAACCTGTGGTATTGTTACACTTATTTATAAATGTTCCTGTCTTCACTACGCTCCATCTCTTAAGAATGGTGTTGAACAGCTTACTACTGTGAACCATGAGGTCAGAATGCTTCTGTAGTAAAAAACATGAAATACTTCCCGGTCCCATCTAAAATTTTTGGAAGAACTGAGAGCTTGATCTCCTGATTTAACAGAGGGAATCTTTCAGTGCCATTCTTCAGAGTAATAATGGGGGCATTTTGGATTTCTATTTGTTTTCTTTTTTATAGTATTGGATAAGCAGGGCAGTTGGTAGAAATCACATTGAGGGGGACAATGTAAATTCTGTGCCACTGAGATCCATTTAAGCAATATCTGTTCTGGAAATAATTCTGTATTAAAGGAATCAATTGCAGATATTTCTCATTTGGAAATGCTGGGGCTTTGGGCAGATATGGGAAGACTATCAAGTCCTACATCATAGGATCAACTGGACTTTTACCTTTGGTTTCATGGCATGATTGTTAATCCCAGGATCAATCAGAAGGTAAAAAGCAAACAAAGCTGTAAACATTTCATGTGCTTTTTGTGCGCTCAATGCTTATCATGAAGAAGACTGCACACAGAGGTTTTACCTTCACTGGAGTTGCTTTTGCAATTCTGCTCGTATCTTAAATGGCTCTGGGTAGTCTGTCCTTATTTACATACTGTGCTGTGCTCTTTTTTCTTCTGGGTGCTCCATGTGTGTGGTTATCCACCTCCAGATGACCTTAACCCTTACTATCCTTCAATCCAAGTTTTAAAAGAAAAAGAAAAAAAAAAAAAAAAAAAAAGAAGAGCAGCTTGTGGTCAAAAGGTTTCTGTAAGAGGCAGAACTGTAAGTCCTGAAATATGAAGCCACATCTGCCCTGATCCATTGGGCTGTTCTGCAAGTCTGTGTCTCCAGGTCACCTTTGTATTGGTTTTGGATCAAGTAAGCTAACAACACACTTCAAGAGCCAGAAAACCTGAGAAGAGGAGAAGGAGTTGATGACATGTCTTGCATCAATGTTCCTGTTCTCTATTATCACATTCAGGAGACTGTGACTAAAACGATGCTGAAACGCTGTTTCCAAT
The DNA here is from genome assembly GCA_008921705.1 of Burhinus oedicnemus. Lineage (NCBI taxonomy): Eukaryota > Metazoa > Chordata > Aves > Charadriiformes > Burhinidae > Burhinus > Burhinus oedicnemus. The sequence continues at coordinate 1,356,265 of VFFE01007226.1, forward strand.
ATCCCATTGAGAAAAAACTCACACCCTTAGTAAAAATCTGCACTGTAGTATGTTGATATATTGGGCCGTTTTTAGAAACATGTTTATTGCAAAAATTTTCCACAGCGTTTTAGCTGAGATTCAGGTTTTGGAGGTATTAGCCTGTTTGAATATTCACTATTGTTGTATATCTGTGTTTGTGAAAGCATCAGGAGATTTTGGAAAGGCAGGAGTGGAAAAATCACTTTTCAAAGATTTGTTTGGATTGTGGTACTATATTTTTAGAATTAAGTATTTCATTGCTATTGTAGTAAGTACAAAAATGGACTAAACTTCTGGTTTCTGGGAACATTTAGTCTGTTCTTGTTATCAGACTGTCCTCCTGTGCTGTAGGTATCAACACACAGTTATTTTGGCTTGTTTCTACCATTTGTTACTAACTGAACTAAAATGCAAGAAGCATACTGTTATGTAGCAGAAGGTAAGACTATCAAGATAGGCAGCAAACCAATTCCAACTTTATGTGACACTGAATGATACCAAAATTACGAGGCAGTGACTCTACACAATTCAGGGTGCTGCTCAACCCATCTTGACAATGTGTCTTCTTCCCTGCCCTGCAGGAGGCTGCACTCCTGTCCTGGTCTCACACCTACCCTCTCCAGCACTTCCCTGGAGGGGAGGAGGAGCAAGGAGTTACCCCACAGTTGAAGTCAGTGAGGGTCTCTGTATCCCAGGGCTTGGGCATGGGATGCAGAAGTCTTGTACTACGCACAGGTAGGAAGGATGAAGAGGATGCCAGTACCACCTTGTATTTTGCAGATGGACTGCTCTTCTTTGACTCCCTGTGAGATGAACTTCTGGTTCCTGCAGGGACCATGTCAGAGGGAGGAAGGAAGTTCCCCCTCATGATAGTTCCACCTTGCAGCCTCCTTGCGACCTAGAATCATAAGTCCAAAATACTTAATAGTCCTGCAGTGTTTAGTGATTTCATGATAGATTTTTTTTTTTGGTAGGAGTATTGTGGAAGATTCAGAGGATCTTTTCTATCTAAAAAATGCGGTAGGGGTTTTTTTGTTGTTGTCTTCAGTATTTTGTGGGTTTGTTTCATTTTTTTTTATAAGATCTTTACAAATTATTAGTGCTGGTATTTGATTGTTTTAACCGTTAACTAATCTCAGACTTTCATTTCATCAGAATTCTTTTGGGAAACAATGGCTGAGGCATGTAATGCATTCTTCTCCCCAGAATTTTTAAAGGCATTGTAAGAGAGAGTTATGTGTTTGCTGTATAGCCCTTTCTCATGGGAACATATTTCTTTCAAAGCTGTCTTTGAGCACTTACTATAAGGCAACAAAAAGGTGCTGCTGTAACATGCCTCTTAATGAACAATTAGAGATTTTTCCCCTGTGGTACAAATAGTGGTTGGCATGGTCTTTTCATTTGAAAGATTGAAACCCACGTCTAAGGACCATGCTCCTGTGACACAACTTTAGATTGATTATAGATGTTTCTGCAGTAACCTATACTAAATAGTAGTCACCAAAAAGAGGATTCATGGAGAGCAATGCCATGGCTAAAGAACGAATGTGAAGAACACGACACTGAAAAGAAGGTCTCTCCTGAGATGAAAGAAAACATTTAAGTAGTATTAATGAAACTTTGCGACGGTAAAATAATGTAATCTCTTTGCCCTACAGCTGAGTGGGAATGTGATGTATATTTATGCGTGTTCTTTTTTTGGATATCTAAGAAACTTGCAAAGTCTTGAGAGATAATCAAGTGTTTAGTTTCAAGGAACAGAAGTTTAGAAAAATCACCTTTTAATTCAGGTTCTGCCACAAACTTCGGCAGTGTAGAACATCATTTATCCTTTTTACCTGTTGTCTTGGGTTCTTCCTTTTTAAAACAGTTAATTCTTCAGGTGCATGTATGACAGAGATGGTTTAAGGCTCACTTAATGTGGTGATGCTTTTTGGTGTTGGGTGCTGTGAGTATGTTTTTCTTTTAGGAAATGTCCTTTAGATTTTCAATTTTGCTTTAGGGAACTTACAGTGGTTTGGATTTAAAGTTCATGTGAGTTTTGAATTTGTTCTCAAGGGTCCTAAAGGGTTTGTTTTAGCTCCTATGTAATCCGTGAAGAAATTCAAGTTTACTTTGTCCTTCCTCAGTTTTGAGTTCTGTTCCCATTAAGCTTCTGGGGATGGAAACCGTAATAAGCAATAGACACCTAGCAAATTATTCTACAACTTTGTGAGCATTGGTAATGAATTTCCTGATTGTTGTTGAAAAGCATCAAATGCAGGAAGATTTTGGCCAGACATTAGAGAGGCACAATGGGGGTTTTCTGGTTGTTTAATACTGAATAATATTTTATTCCTAATTCTATTGTGAATTTGTGTAGAATTGTATATGAACCTAAAGTTCAGCCTTTGTTATTTCACTGGCACATATCTTTGCAAAACTGGACTTCATGCAGAAGTTGAGAAACGTTAACTGGAATACTATGTAATGTCACAGGAAAATATATTGCTATAGTCTACCCCAAAAACTAACTAACCCATTTTACATGATAGAGGTCTATTTATTTGAATTGGAGAATCTAGGAATAAGAAGGAAATTAAAGCATTGTAAACTATACTGTTATTTTGGAAGAATCAACAGTATCTTACAATCATCACTGCACAGATAGCATCAGGCTAGAAATGTTATTCATTTTCTTATTGATCTCACTTGTAAAGCTGGCTTTCAGTTGACCTCGGTCAGAAGGTGGCTGAATTTTGCCTCCATACAATGTTCTGTACCTGAGGTTTCTTTACACCTTATCAAAGGGTGCTGTAGACTTGGGCATTAGGTGTCTGTCTAGCCTAATTATTGAGTACAAGTGAAGTGTGTTGTATCTCCGCAGAAAATTGAACCTACTTTTTCCCACCAATTCAGCTTTCATTGCACTGAGGATCTTAAGAGTGCTCACTGTTATTTTATATATCAGTATTTCAATAAATCTCTTTGTATTGTGTGTGTGTAAAGGGTAAGTGATTATTTATTTTTTTTTAAACAAAATTTGATGTGTGAATTTTATTGATAGCACACTGCAATTCAATCTCTGGAATTTGGTAGGCTTTTTTGGTGGTGTTTGCTTTTGTTAGGGTTTGGGTTTGGTTTTCTTTCCTGCCCTTTATAAATCATGTTTTCATTACTTTTACTTAACATGCTGTGTCAAGACACCTGTGGACCTGGTGCATTCTCTAAATCCAGGGGGTTTTTTATTCTTACTAGATGAGCCTGATTGAACACTTAAACAGTGTTGTAAAGCTGCAGTAAATTTTCTGTAGTTTTAGAAACAATTATTTTTGGTTATTGACTATTTTCTGTGTCAAGCTATGAAGTTCCTCCGACTTTCTTACCCGTGTTCCTGCCCCTGAACGTGATTTAAATAGATTTAGAAAGTGGTGTATGTATTGGAGGTATCTTTATTTATCAACAGAGAAATCATGTTTAGGAAAAACATTTAGAAAAAAATAATGGATCTCTTTTGAAGGAATATAGAAATTGTATGTGGAGTTGCAGAAAGTGGCAGAAACACCTTCTGTTTCGTTGGAAGGAAAACTTAAATTATTAGCTTAACAGAAAAATTATAATAGTCTGGGGTTTTTTCCTTTAGAGAAGCAAAAACCCTTTGTAATTTTTTTTTAGGCTACATGACATTCTTCGTTGTCAAAAGAATGACTCTTTGCTCTCCTGTGACATCCCAATATTTAGCATACTAGTGAGACTCTGAATTCTTGTAGACCAAGTTATGGAAAGTCAGGTAAGTGGCATTTTTTCTTTATTATATTGCACAGCTTTTAAGTTATACACAGTTGGAATACAGATACATCATAAAACTTATGTAGGAGAAATGCGCAATATAATAATATTAAAAAGCCACTTACCCACCTTACTGTTTGTGCAGCCAATTCCATGGCCCGGTATTCGTTGTATGGTGGGCATGAGGTCTTCTGTACAGTGCATACTGGGGCACGATGCTGGTTAAGAATTAGGTCTTTCTTTCTTTTGTCTATCTCATACACAAAAGGACAAACACAAAGGGCAGCTGTTATTCAGCTCGTGAGCAATGAGAACAAAGTGAGATCCAGTGGTTGTCCTCTTTGGTGGTATTTGGCAATTGCTGTTCAAATTTGGTTTTTCTTAAGGTTGAAGGCGAGGAAGGACAGTTGACGTAGGCTGGAAATCGCTGCAAACCTATCCTGGATTGCTAGTACTGATACTATTTTCTACTACCATATTAACAAGCATCAGCAGTGACTCATTTAGTTTACAGAACTAAAAGCTACACCAAACAGTAGTACGTTAAGAACTTTATTTTTAGTGTTGTTCTTTTACCTGTGCACTCAATTCTTTTACACAGGAACTGGTTATAAAGAAACTTTACAGCAACTACTACAATGAACTAAGGATAATGTTATTGTATAGATACAGAAAGAGCTAGGGAACTTGAGCAGGAGTAATGTTGCATATTTTTATTGTTATCGAAACAAAATCCAAATGCCAATGTTGTTTAAAGAGCAAATTCTGTATATGTAAATTATGCAAAGCAGAAAAGCAATGTTTAATTTGATCATGGTATATGCTTGTCAAACCTGTAATTTTCATTGTTCCCTCTTAAAAGTAATCATATGACTGCTCTCTGGTATATGTGCTACAGATTATTTTTGGTGTAGAAAGTGACATTTAAGTAGTACTTAGCAGAGATTTCTATCCGGGACAGCTTTCAGATTTTAAGTATATTTGTTTTAACCTTATTTCTTAAGATCAAAATATTTTAAACCTTTTTTAAATCAAAAGGATGTTTTTTATGGGTCTTTAGTGTATTTCCTGTTGGATCTCGGAAGGATCTTGCTCTTACTTCGTGCGAGAAAATATTGCTTTGGGAATAGATAAACACTGGAATTTCAATCAACATCATGAATTTTTCTGAAAATTTTTGCAGGGTGAGAACGGGAATTTGACTAAAACAGCTCCTTAGTCATAACTGTTGTAGAATTCAACACTTGCCATAGAAATCAAAAATAAAATTGTGGGCATAAAACAGCAGTGGATCCATAAGGTTACACCTGAAGCCAAAGTTGTAATTCCTAAATTGTTTCCATAAAACTCTGCTTGGTTGGTTTTTGTTTTTTTTTTTTTTCCAATGGAAGTAGAAGTTAAGATGTACTTTTGAACTTTAGTTTGTGGAAAGCTGTGCATGTTTCATCCCAGTTCCAGGGACAGCTTTGACAAGGCAAGAAAAGTGTTTTAATATCACCTTCAATGCCACATTTGCCTGTCATAATGAGAAAGATGCCTGTTTGGTGAATGCTTTTTCCCAGCCCAAGCCAGCTGCCTCCAGCTAGACCTTTCTTTGGGAAGATCAATCACAAAATTGCATATATATCTCTTGGGAAATTCAGTGTGTGTGAGTAGTAAGCACAAACATCAGTGGAAATTCCCCATTTCAAATTTTGCACTGACTTTGAAAGATTTCTTAGTGATCCTGGTAATACTTGACAGCCATAAATAAAGAGCACTCTTTGTAACTTAAATAAAGAGCAAAGCATTTTTACTAATTATTAGGCATGAAAACAAATCTCTTCTCTCATATCTAGGATTGGTGCTCCAGATAAGGTTTTAAGTATGTTGTCCTGACAATGTAGGTAATTTATGATACACCCAGAGGTGTAATTGTTCTGTGAATAAAGAGAGGCTTTTAGCTTCCAGGGATATAAAATATTTTTCATGAATATTAAGTAAACTTTAATGATTGAAAAAAAGAGCAAAGTGGAGGACAGTTGTTTATATCCTGTCTAAACTGGCCTACAGCCACATTAATGTTTGTAACAGATTTAGAGTATAGCTAAAATAACATTAAGGATTTCCTCCTTTTTTTCCATACCCTTTTCACCACCTTTTGAACATGCATATAGCTAAAAAGGTGAAGGCTATCTGCTTATTTACTGTAATTTACAAGAGACGTTAAAGAAAAATGGAAAGTAACTGTAATCAGTGCTGTTTGAGAAGTAGTGATAGATTGCTATAGAATGGTTTGAGGCTATTAATTGCAATGAGATTATACTAGTTCAGATACCTCTGATGTCAGGTGCTTGAAATATTAGTTATTTCAAAGACAAATTGGATTATAAATTATTAGTAAATCTGTACCAAGGTGATTAAGTCCACTTGTAAACTGTCAAACATGGGTACTATTTCAAGATGCAGTTTAGTTGCTTGTATGCTGGAAAGGGAGTTAGGAATTAAATTTAGGGGTTATACGGGAATACGTGTAGTAACTGATTTACTTTTGAGACTGGGCGTTTCCTGTGCTTTCTACCCTCTTAATTAATTTTTGTTCAGCTTTAAAGTTTTCCTAGTCCACCACTAGCCTTTTCATCTGACTCTGTAGAAGGTGCTCTAGAAAGAGAGGAGGCCGCTTCTCTAAGGCGGGCATAGGAACTCACTTGACCACTTGGGGGAGATAAAAAACAGCAGATCTATGCAGCCCTCATGCAGATCACAAATATAGTAATGGCATCCTCGAATTTCCACTCTGACAGTCTACCATTGCTAGACAGTACTGTTCTCAGTAAAACAGTATTTTTTTCCAGTAGGACAGATAAAATATATTGCACCGCATGGATCTTCTTGGTAATACCATTCCATGTCATTCTTCTTATCATTAATCAAATGTTGTTTATTGAAGCAGATACAGAATTGTTTAATGGTTTGGTATTGGATTTATTGAATTTTAAGGAATGAGAAATTGAAACAGTAGAAGCTGAGGAATAATTCAATAGTTTAAAAATCCTATTAACTTGTTTGTGTAGCTACTGAATTTCGTTGTGTGTTCACACTCTCACATGCACATATAAACACTTAGAGGATTCCAGTCCTCTGCACAAAAAATTAAACAAAGCTCAAAGGCCTGATAATGTGTACATCCAAAGCATTGAAGGAGGAAAAAAAGCAAGAGGACATCTTTTTCCGTTTATTTTCTCCCATCAGTGTTGTTTCATTCCAGGCTTGACGCTTTCTCACTGATATGTTGTCTGTGGTGTGTGGATATTTGCAGGAGGATGTTAGCAGAGTTACAGGCATTTTGGACGACTGTTTTTTACTCTTCTGTTTTTTACATAAAACATTTGTTGCGGTCATTACAAAGCTTGGTATTCTAGGTATTCTGTTACATGTACTATTAAAAGTGCAATCATCCATGGGAAATGTTCCCCAGCAATGTCCTGTTGGTAACTATAATAATAAACAGATGTAGTTTTCACAAAGCAAAACTTCTGTGATGGGCATCACAGTTCCTCTTAAGTGCCCTGGGCCACAGCTAGGGTTTGGGGCAGGGGGTTCCTGTTTTCATTCTGCTTTGATTTTTTTTTTTTTTTTTCCCCTGTGATCTTTCAGTTTCTATTCCTTTTGAGCCATTTCTTGTAGTTGAGGAGCAATTCTCTCTTCCTCGCTCCTGCTGTGTATCTCACATTGGGTCTCTGCTCAAATGCCACTCCCTTGCCAGTGGTACCTCCTGTAGGCTCACTCTTAGATGTGTTCATGCTGGTTACCAAGATGACAAGGTTGGTGTTTTCTTAAGTGACCTTGCATCCTCCTATGCTGGAGTGAGTCTTGGTCTGCTGAGATGGATCCCAAGAATGGGTTTTTCCTTCCTGGCCTCGCTTTGAGACTTCACGGCCCTGCAAGTTGTCTTATGAGGCTCATAAGCCTTGAGGCACATTGAGACCTTACCCAAGCTGTGTCAGTTTTAATAAGGAAATCCAAGGACCAGAGGTCTTGTCACTCTTCCAGCTCACTTCCAGCTTGGTGAGCAGGACCATGAACACTGCAGGATCTTGTTCCTTTCTTCCATCTGTCAGCACTGTTCTCCCCTTTTGTTCCTGCCAGATGGTGCCAAATAACTCTGTCATGCCCAGAGGAGATGGAGCTAGAGCACTTCACACTTATGTCAGTCAGTCCTGCTGGATTTAGCATTAGTGCAACCCCTTGCGCCATTAGTGCACAAAATGTTGATCTGCTGTATTAGAGCTGCAGCAGTTTGCTCCAGTTTTTTTCATTTCACAGATCGCTTCTCTGTCAGTGCTCAAAATGTGGTCCTCTTCTGGCATTGCGACTTGTGGCCTACAGTGACTTCTTCCCTTCCTCCCTGGGGCCTAGCATGAGTCTTTCCTCTGCTCAGGCAAGATCACGTGGCTGCTTGCTGGGAATATCCGAAGCATGCACAGGACGTGTTGGTTCCTTGTCAGAGATCACAGGCATCAAACCTCTACAGCCTCACAGAGCTGTCTGTGGGTGGTGTCACATTTAGCAAACTTGTCCTACAGATGCTGTTTGCCTGGAAGCTCCAAGATCCCCCTTCCACGTAAGCTACTTCCTCGGGTCACTCAAATGCATGTAGGGCAAGTTACTGAAAAGAAAAAGATCGTCAGTCTTCGGTGTTCATAAAGTTGTGATGTCCATATAAAAAATTCATAGCCCATCCTCATTCCTCTGTTCGTTAGAGGACCTGTAGCATACATTTCAGTCATATCGTGAAACTAGTCATCTCTTCAAAGGATGACTAAACTTTACAGTTATTTCAGATAGTTCTCTCAACTAAGAAAATAAATGTTAGCTCTATGAAGTACTGTGTTATTTATACATGCTTTTAAAAACAAAGAAATGAGTTATAAGTGGATGCAACTGAAATAATTTTACATCTCTTAATCCAAAAAGCCAAGTATCACACATTTCACATAATGTGTGAATGTTATTTTCAGACATTTTGAGAGCTGACTTGTTTCACAATATGACTGTAATGGAATTAATAGAATACTGTGCACATACGATTTGTTACGAGGATGGGTTTTGGTTTGTTTTTAAGCTTTATAAATAGCCATATAAATGCACTTGTCAGGTATTTTTACATTTTTAAAAATACTCCATTACCCTCAAACTCAGAAGGTGAAAGAGTAAAAACTTTACAGCCTCAGTACGGGCTTAACATCCTCAGCCTTGTTTTGGCTTCTAATTCCTTGCGTGGTTTTGCTTTCTTCTTGGCTTATTTACATCTTCAGTTTTCCACTCAAATATTTTCTGGCTTTTACTATTGTCTGAGAGTCAAACATAAAATTCCATACTGATAATTCCAATGGCAACAGGTATTAGAGCTGGTTAAGGTAACCCTTTATCCTTCAGTGTTGTTCTGTTCCAAGTTTCCAGCAAGCATTTAGCATCTGTGCTGTACAGGAGTTCAGCTGCCTTATACTGTGCAGGGGGAGATAATGCATTCAGCAGAAATAATTATAGAATATAGAATATTAAATATAAACTGTTAAATATAGATTATTTAATTTCTTGATTTCCCTGTAGCTCTAGATACCTGTAGCAGAGCAGAACATGGCTGCTTATGATGGGAAGGAAGAAAGGACAAAGTAACATACTCTACATTCAATACTAATTATACTCCCATGCCTGCCTTCAGAGGGTGCGGCATCTGGCTGTTGCCTCTCTCTTTTGCCAGAGGGACTTCAAGCATTTTATGTCATGTTTACTTGCTCCATCACAGAAACCTCTGATTGTATCCTCACTTCAGAATCTTTTAAGCTGGTGAGAAAGCATCAATCATTGTTCAGACATTTACAATCTGATATTTAGGTGGACGAGTGATGTCCCTGGAAGTTGCAGCATTTTGCCAGTACTCAGCTTGGGAAAGGGTGTCAGAATTTCATCACTTCCTTTTTAATCTTGGGCACATTTTCCTTAACGCTGTACAAAAATTCCTCTCACTTGTTATGCTCAGTTATAAAGTATGTAGTATAGATGACATTTCAGTTAGGGAAGAACATGGTGGAACATTATGGTTGATTCAAGTGAGTAATAACACTAGGTATGATTTCAGTGTCTTTTCTTGTGGGTGAAGGAAGAGCTTAAGTTAATTCACAGAGCCATAACAGGGGTTATAACAGAGGTTGGCTGCTAACCTACTATGTCTTGCATGGCCACCTACCCCTGTTTGAAGTGGGTGTAACAGGCTGTCTCACTGTAGGTGAAGAGTTCTGAATCAGCAGCATTTCTGCAGGCACTGTTGCTTGCTCAAGACTTAGTAATGTAAGGTGTGGCTGTAAATATAGCCAGGCAGGGAAGGGTGAAGCTGGCTGAGAATTTTAGTCTAACGTAAAGCTCCTTTCCCAATAGCACTCTGTTTGTCACTTTGGAAGCAGTTAATGGCTAAACTGGGAATGAAAAGTCATATTCCAAAATAAATACGTAGAGAGGGAAATGAAGATGACTGTATGTCATTCTTACCATGTGAGGAAAGTAATCACAGCCATGCTTTTGTTTTCTAAAAATGGGTTTGCATGGTGCCTCCTTCACATTAGGCAATTCCCTGAATGATCACATTGAGTCTATTTTTGCACTTCTGCAAAGAAGCAAAATATTGTTCCTCGTATATGTAGAAAGCATAACTATTTGTTCCAGTACACAAGAAAGATAGCTAGTTCTGCACACCTCTTCACAAAGCTTTGATGTAGAATAAGGAAGATAGCACAGGTTATATATAGTTCTTTCAGTGAATCCTGACAAATGCTTGCTGACCTTGTGATGATGCATTTATAAGAGAAATTTGTTGTATTTATTATCTTCTGTGGGACAACTGTCACATAGGCCATGTCCACGCCGGCAGGTATTCCTAATGATGTTGCATCACCTTTTGGGTGGCAGATGTTTTGAAGAATCGGGAGAGGCATGTGTTCCTTTACCAACCTCTTGTTCACTGCTGTTACCTGGCATCCGTTGAAACCATTGGCAACACTGAGCTATTATCTGATGATCACCAAGCCATCTATAGTTATTACCCCACAGGTATTGATGTTACATTATCTGCTGCCACCATCACGTATATCCCCAGTGACCCTTACAGAAGTAGGGTCACTTTCTCCACAAAAATATTTGTATCTTTTGCAGTAGGTTATTGTGTGTGTGTGCATTTGTTTTTGCAGTACGGCAAGAACATTTGTGTTTCGCTTCACAGATTGCTGGGCCTACATCTACTGTGTTTAGATCTTGGGTTTGCTTAGGGAATCTCCTGCATCCTCTACATGTAGAAACAGTGGCCTGCTGCTTTATAGAGTGTACCTGGAAGTAAACAGCAATTTTCAATAAAGTTTCCCAGTCTACCCCATTCTTTTTCTTATTATGAACAAAATTCGAATGCATCATAGCCCAATACATGCTGTTTTAAGTCAGCTTTACCTTCTGCAATAGAGTTGTATTAACCCTTAATGATATCTGAGAAAATGCCTGTTAATGGAGCTATAATGTGGCGCTTGGCAATGGATGCTAAAAGAGCACAGGCTGAAACAAAATATGCTTCAAACTTGAATAGGAACAAGTTCAGAGGTCTGGTGTGGCATTATAAGATGCCTACAGTGAAACCTGTGATTGTTTCTGATTGTAATTAATGGAGAATTCTTCACGGTAACGGTCATCACGGTGGCATAGCAGTGCTGCTGTGGCAGTGAACTGTGGTTTTTAAGAACCATAATGTTATGTCAAGAGGATCATTACAGCCGAGCAATCCAACCAAAATGCCCTGGACAAATGAAACTGCTTGTTAAACAGCATTCTGTCAATCATCGCTGTATAACTACTTCACAGTTTCAGTCTGGAAAAGCATCTCTGAGGACCAAGGAATTGGGCAGAGAAGTAGCGTAAGAGAAAGACTCAATCTAGTAGTTACTGAACAATGTGGTTAATGTAAAACCCAACCTGATGCAGTTGTTTTGTTTTCTGCATGAGAACAAATTATTTTAACATCACTGTTATGTAAAGCGAGAAACCAGTAAAGTTTCATTTCACGGGATTGTACCCATACTGATAGGGACAGTATTCAGTAATTACCTATACTTTTTTTTTAAATTCCCAAGCTGAGCAATCCCTTTTTTCAAAGACATGCCAGTGTATAAAGAGGTTTTTCTTCTTTTTTGAGATTGTATGTTTACCACTAAAACAAAGTTCATGCAAAGAACAATTGATTTATAAGAACTTCACTTTCTCTTCATTATTGTTAGTATGAGATTACAATCTATTAGTTGATGTTACCATGACGCTAGCAAAAATACTAGATTGCAAATTAGAATTAAAAATAGGTACCACCTGTAAGTTTGGTGCTAATCTTTGCTCATGATGGTGAAGTAATTCAGTTACTACAAAATGACTTAATAAAGTATAACTTTATATTTGCTCTGTGATCCGTATTCACTTTCTATATTTTTGTGGGTGACTTCTGGCTTTTTTTAAATTAAGCAACAAAAAAAGCCTGGGCGGAATACTTTTCCAAATACATACGTAAACAACAGGAATAGCTAGTATACCTGTTGCAGTAGATTTATTTTTCTTTAATACCCTGAAAGTATATTGCTAAAGCCTGCCATTTGTGGCTGGGTCTCTTTTGGTCCTTTGTTGTTGAAAGTTTACATCAGTGTCTACAGGTCTGTGGGATCACTTGCTGTTTAAACTTTTGGGGGAAACTATGAGATGCTCAAGCTACTGTTATAGCTGAGGGTAGCCCAGTCAGCATCTTAATACTGGATTGTAAGATGATGAATTGAACATACAGAAGAAGGAAATTGGAGGAATCTTCAAAATCTTGCTTACGCAAATATTTGGACATTATCATGTTTCTATAATTTTCTCCTGCAAACCACTTTGAAGGAGTTGGGTTGGGGAAGTAGCCAGTGTATACGGTTACCAGGCAGTCTGAATATCAGAAATCTGTATTTGTATCTTATTTTGCAGGCAGAGCTTCCCTGAATGTTAGTAGGGAACAAGGGGTCTCATACAAAGACAGAACATGGCAGAAAATCCTGAGGAGAATGCAGAACAATTTTGGGGAAATATTCTGATGTATTTCATTCTTGCTGTAATTAAATAGTCTTTCAGAGCAATGATTAATGTGGAATCCAGAGGTTCACTGTGGGAACTGTTTCTTTCACATTTATACAGAAGTGATTGATTGAAACTAAGTTATATTTATATAACAGAAGATCTAAAAATACAAAATGTGTAGTAAGCTCTATTTGATCCAGCAGATAAATGTCAAGTCATTTTTTGTGTCTTTGGTTATGCATTTTTAACATTGTTCTAAAATGTTGGCATTATGGTTTTTATTCTGTGGGAGGAAAAAAAAGAAAAGAGGGGCTTTCTGAGCTCCTGAATTTTATACTGCTAGAATCAGATATCTCTCCTAAATCTGTCTTTCCGTAACAGAGTAGAATAGCAGTCTCTCTGTTCTCTTGGGGCTTCTAATTAGGATTTTTTTTTAAGTCTTTACTGAGCTAGTATTTGAGGCAATACAGAATTTAGAAATGCAGCCCATCAGCAGTTTGCTGGATTCTAGTTTCTGCATGCAGAATATTAAGGAAGTATGAATGAAGTTTAATAAAATACTTTGAGGCATTATGCAACTATATATTGCTGCTGCAAAAATATTACAAGTATTTTGTAGCAAATTAAAGGCTACCATCCTATTAACATGAAATAAAATCTGTCTTAAAAATTCATAAGCAAAATCTAATTATGAATGCCAATATGGGGAACTAAAGGAAGGAAGTACTAGGATGCAGTTTTTCAGTGCCTCCTTTCTAGTGGTTTTGCCATACAAAAAGTACAAAGGGAAAGGCAGCATTAGAAGATGCAAGGCAGAGTCTCCCCTAGCTCTCCTTTGTTCTCCAACACCTCTCCAAGGCTCTTACGTGTTCTGCTGAGACGGGCTGGTGCATGCCCGCTTCATGGAGGAAGTTCGTTTTGGAAGTGAGACATTAAAAGGAAGTAGTTCACAGCTGCTGCTTTTGGAGAGGAGGAAGCCCTGTTAACAGGAGAAATGATGAAAGGAAGAGAAGACTTAAGGGCACGAGGGTTAAGGATGAATTAACAGATAGAATGAAGCAGGGTGGGAAAGGAAAAAAAGTATTAGTTGTTACTGCATTCCCCCAACTACTTAAGATTTTCAGCACCCTGGTATTATTTATGTGGGTTTGACCACCATTATGTATAAACAAAAACCAAAGAGATGCAAGTCTTTCCCAATTAGTGTCTGCCTAAGAAATAAACTACTCTTTAATTATGTCTCTGTTTCTTCTAGCTTGCTGTCCTGAATCTGTCAGCTTTTACCACCTCCTTTGTAAAGTATATGCCCTGATGTCAGGCAAAAAGTTTTAACCTGTTTTGTAGTTAATGATTTGATACAGATACAGAATCACACTAATGTTAGAAACGTTTTTCAATCTATTCTGCCCATCCTACCATTGTACAAGACATTAAATCAGAACAGGTTCTTTAAGAAACACTTCTGTGTTTCTGCTTGAAGATGTACATCAATCTGATACATAAGTAAAATGAAAGACCCCACCAGGGTTTTCCTGCATTTTCCCCTGGTGTAATTAAGGTCTTGTGTTGATTTCACAGTTCAGCATATTGGTGTTGGTCAATGACACTAACTCTGTTAGAAACCAAGGGAAATTGGAGTCTTTTTTTTTTTTTTTCCTTTTAAATTAAATTGTTTGGCTGAAGTGTCCAATTAGCACTGGTCCAATTACAAGATACCCTGGTGAAGGAAAGCAGGAAGCAATACATCTCGCTTCCTAAGTAGAAACTTCATTTTATTTTTAATCAGTGCTATTAAGGAAGACTTCCTTGGGAGTAGGCTTCACTGAGGGTTTGTTCATTATCAACTCAAGGTGAAGCCAAAGGGAACCTTTCTTATTTCATACCAGAATTGATTTTTAAAAAAATAAATAACAAGTGCATGCACAGGGGGTTGGTGCATGTATTTATAAGTGGAGTTGCCATTGGTAACACAGCTGATTTCCTTTGTTGGAGAAGTCATTGTTCATTACTTACCTGAAGTGAAAGGTTAATGGCTTGTAGAGCACTGAAGAAACCCCTAGAGAAATGCACAGCAAGGATCTAATGTTGTTATACAATAGTGCTTTCTACATACTTTTCCTCAGGTAAGACAGACATAGAAGATAGCTGTTGCTGTTCTAATAAATATATTTGATGTAAAGTAGTACCTGGTATACTGGAAAATGAAAAGGCTCCTCCTGCTGTCAAACGGACAGCTGTCACCAAGGGCACAAATTTTGCTTTCTTTAGTGATGTTTGTAAAACATGCTGGCTATACTTTGTATAGAACTGCTGCACTTTCTTTTCCTTAAGAAGCATCTTTGCTGTAGTAGAAGTAACTTATTCTGTACTGTGGCTGTTGCTTTAATTGCTTTCTCAACAGCTGAAAACTGTTACTTTGGGCACATTTTTTCTTCTTGCAGTTTAACACAATTAAGAATGAGATCTTGTGTAGTATGTTTGATATTGAGGTATTCTGAGGAATTTTGTTGGCTCTCGAGCAGAAATTGAACACTTCAGAGAGATCAATTAGCCGCCTCACTGAGATGTGCCTGTGATGTAGGATTAAGCCAAGTCATTCAGCAGCTCTGGGAAGAAAATGCAGGATGTGTGTTTGAAACCAAAGACGACTTTCGTAGGGATAGACTGCAACCATCAGTCTGTAGTTGAAGAAGAACTGTAAGTTGGCACTGCCTATGGAGACAACAGTCCTGGCTGGTCCCTTGTGTGCATAAGTAGTTGGTGTGGTACATGGGAAGGGGGATCAGGCTGGCTAGGAAGCAGTTTTTTCCAGGCAGGTACCAGAGTGGTGTTGGTGGTTAGCCTGGCTGCTTTCCCAGTCACTTCACCAAACAGCTAGGGCTACCTTGAAACAAGTGATGCCACATGTTAAATCATTAGAAACCTTTCTTGCAGCACTCAGGTTTTCCTCTCATGCTGACCATTCTCAGCTGGTCCATAGCTTGAGAGCAGATAATGTTGCATGTTAAATATGTATCAGCAGCTTCAATTTATTTAGTGCCAGGTGCTGCAAAAATCTTTTTTGTCAATTATATTAGCATAGGTGTTGCAATACTGTGTGAAATTTCTTTTTAAATTTGCTCCTACAAGCCAATAGCTGAATGTTACCATAGATCACAGTCTGCTGAACCTAAAATTATTGCTTTAGTCTAACTTTACCACATTGAGTAAAAACTTCTAGAAGGCACAGATCTTCACCTTGATTTACTTGAGTGGTATTTGATGAACTTGCAAATTTTGGCCATGTGACTTCATAGAGATGTGTATTTTCCTGCGATAATGGAAAATTTTTGAAGCCAGTTGTCTTCCTCCTTTTTTGCACTTGCCTTCTTCCCCAATCTTCTTCCTTCCCCAGCATCCTCATTTCACTTACTATAAATTGTTCCTTTCTTCATATTTGGTAGTTTTAGCTTAATTAGTTATAGAAGGCACTCTACAAATATTTAAACTTTGTTGCTCTACTGAATGAGAGGTGGGGCTGGGGAAGAGCTTTGGTAGTATAGACAAAAGAGAGCATCTGGGCTAGGTTTGATGAAGCAGATCCTTCTGCTGAAAGTTGCTGCTGTCTCAGCTGAGGTGCAGTAACCAGCTGCAGGTACATCCGTAGCCTGCTGCAGTGCAAATAAAAACTACTGGTACCTAAGTAAGCTTACTTCATTTTGCATCATGGTAGACTAGGAGCGCCGGTGCAGTCAGTTGCTGTACCTCAGCTGAAAGGTTAGAACTTCTTAGGCCACTTTGATGTGTATTTACAGTTGTCAGACCACGTGTTGTGCTAGAAATGTTCCTTGGGAATGGGTCTGTGAAAAACAGCTTGTAAATTAGCTTTGGGAAAAGTCCTCAATGACAAAGTTTGTGTGGAGAAACTGATTGCCCTAAGGCAGGGGGGGGGGGAAAAGTACACATCTTATCCAGGGAATTGTGAGGAAGACTGCAGGCTTGCTCAGCACCATTGCAGCTCACAAATACATCTCTACGAAAGCAATGCAATACACTATTTGTTTGTGACAGTTGCATTGTACAGAATTGACCTTCGGCTGTATGTATGAGTTCTGGTTTTAGCTGCCATTCGTTAAAGGAACAGCGTAAACAGGAAGAACAAACCACTTTAATTTCCATACATATCTTTAAGTCTTTTCCTTCCAAGTAATCCTTTTCTACTGCAGTGAATAATTTGTCAATCCCATTGCTGGTACCTGTGAGTTAGCCGCCTTTTGACTTGTCAGTTTGCAGCAGCCTTTCTCTAATTATGTATGCAAATAAAATTGGGTGCACAACCTCAGATAATACTGCTTATCTGCATAAAGATGTTTGCTTTATAATTTTTCCCTTATTTATTTTACATGCTATTCATTTTGCTCAACTGGTGAGGAATGCAGGGAAGGGAGGGAAAATAGTAGTATATCACTAAGTAGAGCAAGAATTGACAGCAGGTTACATATTAATAGAGAATAATGATTTTCAGCCACAAGGACTTGTTCCAAAGAGAAACTTCTACAAGGTTTTGCGAATCCTTCTGAAACTATTGCTGGTTGAACTGTTGCTTTTCAGTTTGAACTTTCAGGTGGTATATTGTGCCCCTGTTTTTTGTGCTAGTAATTAGAATAGTCTCTATTGTGAGTAGGTTAAATATTGTAAATATTATAGATGTAACTTTCCATCTGTTTTGGAAGGTTTTCTGGCACTTTTCTGTCTGTGCTTCAGGCCCTAGTTTGGTTAACATGTTTTCAGTGTCAAAATAAGCACCTCCTCACCTTTTTTGTGATAGTGTGTCAATTTGTGAAGCCAAAACAGTAATCTAGATCAACAAAGCTGATCCAGCTGAAAAGCAACTTGTTTTATCATTGTGGAAGATGAGAGGTGTCATTCACTCACCAGTTTATTTTTTAGTGTTTGTTAGAAAGTTATCTTGCTTACCTTATGGCCATGAAAGTATTTATCATAATAATTAGGGAATAACGGGTGGTGATGGAAGGACCTGCTGAAGTTGGTACAAGAAGCACGACTACCAAATAGGTATGGGCTCAAACATCACCATCCCCAAAAGATACAGTCTATGTGGGGAGCTGAAAAAATTGAGACAACGTCCACATTAATGCATAGAGCAGATCTGTAGAAACATATCAGTGAAGCAAAATACTTGTGTCAAGAACCTGATGTCTGCATTGTATATGCTTTGCCTTTTGGTTTTTACTGTGGACTAGCTCTTGTCTAGTCCTGACGGCTTAATGCTCAGTTACTGCTGGAGCACACTTGGCGTGGCTCTGGAGAAAATCTCTCAGGTGATTTAGACAGAGCAGAATCCAGTCCTTGCACTCCAAGACACTGGGCCACAATATGGAGCAAAGCATGGAGGATGAAGAAATTCACTTTACAAGTGTGCTCCGTGTACAAAGTAAAACCTCATGTAGATACACTCCAACAGACTTACTCGTCCACAGTGACAAGAGCATGTGATCGAACAAGGTATTAGCGATGGCCTTCTGAGTCCTATGGTCACGTTATAACTTCTAGGCAAGCTTCCTTCTGAATTCCCTTTATTACTGAGAGAAACCTTAAAGTAGAATAGGAGGATGGCTTAATAATTAGCAGGCTCTAGCTATATACACAACTGAATTGTCCTTCCGCCAGTGTGAGAGTGCAGCATTTAGTACCTGTAACACCCATGATGTTTAATTGGTGCATTGATACTAAGAAGCATGTGATGGCATAAAGCACAGGGACTTTCATTACAGTTTTGGCAAATCCAAGCTGAAAGAAAAAGCAGCACCGATGGCTGAAAATAGTAGTAAAATATTCCGTTTCATGTCTGCAGAAATCATTAGGCAGCAGTTAAAGAGGTGTTACTAATGCGTCAGATTCACTTGGGGAGTTATGTTTCTGTAATGTCCACTAAAACAATGATACTTCTATTTTTGTTTTTAAGTGGAGCCCTTGCCAAGTGCAGACGTGTTTCTCTGCAGCCATGAAATGGATTTATCAACAGTAAAGAAGATGCAGATTCCCTCAGTGGCTTCTGTTTTACTCCTGCCAGCTCAGCGCAGTAAGCAAGCAGTAGCATGGCTGTCATTTTCTGTCCACCATTGCCAAAATTCAGTCTTAGCAGTCTTATGGATTTATCACAGGAGTAGCATGTTGATTTCATGCTGACAGTAAACGAAGATGACAATTTTTATATAGTAAATCAAAAGATCAAAATATGACCTACTTATCATGACACGTAACACACAAGCAGCTTAAATGCAATATTTAGTAGTAAGTGAACCTTTGAAACTTTCTGCAGAACTTAGGAGGACTCTGGGCTGTACAATGCTTTGATCAAGACTGTTTCTAGGGCACAGTACAAGTGATTAGCCAATGTTTCATCATGGGTGCTGAATGCTTCTTACATTACTGCAAGAAACAAAGCAAAAATCTCTCAGCGTTTTTGGCTGCAGGGTTAAAAAGCATGGCTTTATCGCAGCGTGTGACAAAGTTGCACAGCACTGATCGGCCCTGTAATCGCATCTTCTCTGGAATGCTAACAAAATCCTTTACAAGCATCACTGGAATAATACAGGGTCATTTATTGATCTTCAGTCTCCACGAAGAACCGCAGTCTTATTGATTCATCTACCGTTTACAAGCCTCTATCTTGCTCTTAAAACCCCTTTTTGTTGATACAGTTTGGTAGTTTCTGTTTGGTTTATAGGTGTATTTCCTCGTTCTTCAGTGGCAGAGAGGTAAACAGATGTGAATAGGTAAGCTTATAAATCTGAAAATTTCCTTGTGAATTCAATCTCTCCAGTTAAATTTATCTTCTGGATACATGGATACTTTTGAGCTTGCTGAGGCAGACAGTTTGTCTTGAGCTGAAGCAGCCTCTATGTTTCTAGAAAATCTAAGATGAAAGTTTGAATTATCTCCTTTAAAAATTCTTTTATCTCTTAAATTTAATCAAAAAATCATACAACCAAATTAAAAAATTATCCCATAAACAAAGTTTGATCCCACCTAAAGCACATGGGAATTTTGCTAATGGATTCAGCAAGAACAGGATTTAACTTCCACCTTTTCCCTCACTAAGTCTGTAGAACAAGACTCTTCCTGAAAAGTACATCCTTTGTAATGACAAATATATAGATCCATGAATTTGGGGTTTACTAGGGCTAAACCACCACTGTTAACTGTTCTTATTTGCCCTATAAAATGTTGTCTCCCCATGTGCTTTTCCTGCTAAGCTATACTGCTGTTATTTTTGCCCATGACGAGTATGCTGGAATCTTGGCCATGCAGCCACAGTTCCATTTATATATCACATCTGGCAGGTTTCAGCACCAGCGGCTGTGTGATGAGACCTTGGTAACTAGAAATAAACTGAGTTAATGCTGTGCCTTGTACCTCCTAGGACAGAAATGCTGTGCTTTTCCTCAGTTTGGATGAATACATTGTGTGTTTCTTGTTTTACAAAGAGCATGCTAGGAGAAAGAAAAATAAGAGCTCCTAGAAAGATTTGTATGTTTGTGTCTCTGTATAGGCCTTGTGTAAAATATGTGCTGAGTTTTAGTCAAAGACTTACTCGTATTTGATGTGACTTTCAGTCTGTTTCTAATGGATGCAAATGCGAGTAGGCAGTTTTCTCGAGTAGTCTCAGGAGTTTGAGAGTAGTGTTTGTTGCAGACTAAGGCTGAAACACAATTTTTTAATTTTTACATTGCTCCAAAAGATACTTGCATGTTGATTCTTAGGAATTTCAAATAAGCAATGTGTTGAGAGATGAGCATCTGATTTTCAACATGATTGTACCTGAAAAGCTCTGTCATCTCTTTCATTTACTGTCATTTATCTCAACAAGTGGCAAACTTCTAATATTTTTAGATGTTTTGGAAAGCATCATCACCAGTTTGGCCTGGCTGCCTTACACACACACTTTGGAAACTGTCAGTATCACTGTTGAGGAATGCGCTTTCTTATAATGAGACTGTTTTACAGTTACTCATTTTTCAGAAATATGTACGTTCATCCTCTGTTATGAACTAATTTTTTACTACAGTTATGTTGCCTTTGCAAAAAATATATATATTTATTCAAATAATCCTGGGGGATTAGATTCCTGTTTGGTAACTAGTACAAGCTTCAAAAAAACCTTAGCTTTTTTTCCCCATAGTTAAAACAACTGTGTTGCATTTGCAAATCAGTGGCTTTAAATCTTTTTGAAGAGTAGATCCATGGGAGATGCTTCTATGTTTTGTTTAAGTTGCTGCCTTTTGTGCAATATTGAAGCTGATGCTTTACAGGTACGCGCTGACAATCAGTAACTGCAACGTTGCTGTTTTGAGAGTGTGAAATTCTAGCAGATTCTGTGCATCATTGTCCAGCAACTCTTTTTACTTTAATTTGGTTCTGGATAAGGGATTTACATTGTAAGGGAAGAGCTTAAAATGGTACTTGTAGTTTTTATATCGATTCACTTGTCAATTTGCCAAGTACCTTCCTCTCCACTACTCTCTCCTCAGTATCCACTTTTCAGTATTCACAAGTGAAAGCTTTATACATTGGTCCACTTGTAAATAAATAGTTTATAAATTCATTTCACTAGCAGTGTCTACATTTTCTGGGTAGTCAAAACAAGACAAAAACACATTATGTAGCCAATTTCCACTGTAAACACTCGATACTAAGGAATAAACTTTTGGAGGAGCAGGGGTGGAGAACCCATCTTCTTGAACTCCATAGCGCTTGCAAGTGGTTCAGGCATGACTTGTGTCATGCAACCAGTAGCACATTTTGTCAAAACCAGAGATGCTTGGTGGACCAATAAACCCTTAGGACTTATGAAGCTTGTTCAGGGATGCAGCTGAACTCCCAGCTCTGTCTCCATCTTTCTCTGTTCAGCCCAGTAGGCAGTGTGCACGTCTACCAGCTCTTTAGCTGCGGAGTCTTGTAGAACTGAGCACGTTGGCTACCAAGCCTGTACCAAATGCCCAGCTTTCTGAAGCTGCTTGGATTCTAGTGAGCTGAGTGTCTTCGTCATAGCTGGAGAGATTTGTAAACAAAAATATGAGCAGTCAGTGATAGTTGATAACATCCTACTTTCAGATAATCTGTGATTCTCTGTACTTCTCCCAATAACGTTTATGTGTTTTTCTTTTTTTCTGTACATATTCTCCTAACTTTTCACAGTTCAGAAGTTGATATTCACATAATTAAGGGAGAAATTTCCAGTGGATACTTGCAAAATATTTCAAGTGACATAGAAATGGTAAACAAAAAACAACCAACATATTTATTTCCCCCTTTACACCAGAAAACTGCTTCTTAAGATGAAGCAATTAGTACCGTGAGGTTGCCCAGAGACAATATCACAGTTTCCACAGTATTTTTTTCTTCCTTGTCTTTAGGACGTTCTGCATGTCACTTCGTAATCTTCTATCACATTCATCATTCATCTGATCAATTCCTAGCTGTTACTCAGTTTCTAATTTCTGCTGTGAAACTCAAAAATGGACAAGCTATTTCTGTGCTTTATTTACAGAAGTTTACAGAAATCGGCCAGTAGGAAAGTACAATAGTGAATTCCCTGTTCTTCCTTTTTCCTTTCCTCCAGGACAGCTTCATTCCAAAGGGCAGTAAAATCCACTCTGAAGAGCATTGCTATTTTTGTGGTTGTACAGGATTTACAATCTGATAGTTGGATGCCATTATAAAAGAAGGTGAAAAATAAAGCAGGGAATGGGCATCAGTGAAGATTGGTTGCTTCATTAGGGGGTTTTGGGTTTTATGGAAAAGCTTGTCAAACTGTAAGATGACACCAAACTCCAGTGGATCATTTTTTAAAATGTAAGGTGTTTGGTCTTTATGTCTTTAACATTTCTTCTTTTGAAATAATAAGATGACAGTGACTTATGATCTTGTCCTTTCTTTCTTTCCTACTTGTTGTAATTCTTGGTTAGCAATGTCAAGTGTTCAAAAACTGGTCTGTCTATGTGCATTTCTTCTGTGATCCTTTCAAGGACAAGAATGAAATTCACAGCACTTTCGCCAAGATGGGTTTCCACTGAGAATGTGGATCAGAGCCCAGCAAATAACAATCCACATAAACAAGCTTTCTGTCTTTGTAAGAACCAGGCTTTAACCATGAAGACAGTAATAGCCATCTTGCTATTAATTTTGTGTACGATACAAAGGCTTAGCACTAAAAAAATCCTAAAAATCAGCCTCCAAAAGGCAGACATGTTTTATGTTGTCTTCCATTGTTAACGCTAATAAATGTTGCTTCTGGGTTTGTATATGGTAGAAATCCTGCTATTTCATCTTACATATCTCTCAAGAATGGGTGAAATTCACTGTCAGTGAACTAAAGCAACAGCAGTCATTATGAATTCAGTTCATTTCAGAAAGGTATTTCTTGCTTAAACACATATCATTGAACATTACATTCAACCATGTTGTGAAACTGGATGATAATAATTCTTTGTTCAGTCATATAAAAGCTCCCTGTTCCCTCTACTCAACTGTACAGGGTCAAACACAGAGTCAGAGAAGAACAGGATGTGATCTTGATGGATTTTAAAGAATCATAAATGTTATGCAAGAACAAGTATTTTTCTAAACTGACTAGGTATTCCAAAGTAGTGGGACCTGGAATGTAATGGTATTATTATATAAGCTGTCCCATAAAGATCCTCTTCCACACTAACACCTCTATTATTTAGAGGCTACAGTGGTAGGTAAACCTATATCCTAATTTTTAGTGGTGCGGATGGAAAGGTGTAGTCATTTAGGCCTGCACAATGTTAGATGTATCGGAGAGAAAAGTAGAGCCAGAATAACAACTTATGTCCTAATATGCCCTTTTTTTTCTCATAAGAAAATACCTTATAATGCTTCTAAATCCTGCTGCTAATTCTACTGTAGAGCAGTGGAACATTGCACAGTGTGCATCCAAATGAGCTCAAAATGAAGCGTGCTAATTTTAGTCAGTGGTGGCTCAGGTCAAATCTTAGCAATAATGTATAGAAGAGCACCCACTCACCACCACCTCTTCTTCTCCCATATGAAAACCTGTTTTAGATGAGGTTGTTGTGCTATTTGATACACAAAGTGGAGTTCATAGTTTGAATATGTGCAGAATTAGAGTTTGTTTTCATGGATCACAAATGTTTTCAATAAATATTCCAGGCTTGATATTGCTGGAGAGTGTTTTTACCATACACTTTATGTTGGGGAGTTGCCTAGCGAGTTCAATGAAATGAAAATATTTGCTCTGGCACGCAAGCAAGTTCTAAAAGAGCTTAGGCAATATTTCTGCTTCAGAAAATGTCAATTTAGACCTGCCCAAGTTTTGCTCTAACTTGTGAATTTGATTTTTCTAAAATAAAATAAAGAAAAGTTGTTTGGTTGTTCCTTGCTTCTCCTTCCATGCTGAATTAGAATTCTCTTATCAGATATGCCGCATGGTTCTGTGCTTTATTGCTTTGTTGTGGGTTGGGTTTTGTTTTGTTTTGTTTATTTCAAGGCCACTTTATGCTTACTCAGAAAATACAGCAGGAAAATAACCTAGGGAATTTGAGCTGTGTGTTAAAAATCACCAATTAAATATAACCTTGTTTAAGTTACACAGTTAATTAACATATATAAGAAGTAGATCGGTGATTCTATTTTGCATCTTAGTTATGTGGGCAGAGAAGAACCTGTACAGATATTTCTACTTTCTGCAGCCACAGTCTCATGGCTATTGGGGAAGGTCAGTAAGGTGGGGAGACCTAATAGAGTCGGAACCCCTGCATTTTCTTTACAAAGGTTAAGAAGATTAGTGTATTCATCAATTGACATTATTTGGCATGAAATACTAGTATTTTACTGGGTGAATTTTGTATAGTTTTACATAATAAAATGCTGCTAGATTTCAGGGCACCAACATTTGTCATGCATTTCAAACACAATGTAAAAGTTCGAATTTATATATTAAGTTATGCTTTGCTGAAGAGAGAGAGATTGAATATCATTCATTGCACGGAGGAGGGGTGGGTGGATGTGTTCCCAGTCATGGACCACTTGTGAAAAACTAAGGTACTTTGTCCGGAAGGGGGGTCAAAGGTTGGAAACCTGTCTGACACTTGGAAGGAAAGGAAAAGGTGAGATGAAAGAGGACGAGAGAGATATCTTTGATGGAACGTATCTCAGTGTAGATAGGTTAATTGTAGTTTTTCTTTTATTTCCACACCTCTGTCTTTAATAAATGTTTGCCTGTTGTCAGTTTTGAATTTTATGAATGAATAACCATATGTCCGCTTTATTGTAATTTGGATTGATGCTGGATAACAGCAAAGTGTAAAGTGAATCTGTACACCAGGAGTGTAGAACGCTTCACACGTCCTTGTCCTCCAGCGTATTTTTCGTGATACCCGAAGATTAACAACGGGGGACCCGTTTGAGCCACTTGAGCCGTCCAGTGAGTTAGCACCGCAAGAACGAGCCGAGGCAGCACGGGTTCTTTCTACCGCCTGCTGGTTACATTCCTGGCATGGATCAATGTGTTAGGGTGCACACTCAAACACCAAAGATTGTGGGGAGAGTAACACTGTAAAAGTGTATTCACTTTTTTTTTCTCTCACAACCTGAGATACTGCTGGAAGGTTTTATCAGTACATTATAACTGAGAGAAATGGATTCGGGGTTTTATGACAAATAATGGCAGTAGTTCCACTTGGCTCTGAGTTGTGTTTCTGAACCATCAGTCTCATGCCTAAGAACTTGAGCTTGCAAGGCGATCTAGTCATTAGATACCTACCTGCTTGCCTGGGGTACTACTATGTGGAACGATGCATGCTTTGAGAGGCCAGAGATCACTAATAACAAATGCAGTCATTTCCCCCATTTCCCATCCACAATATATCATCTTTTAATAGCTGCAGTTTGGAGAAATCAGTGAGGTACATAGTCTCCTCATACATGCACAGCCTATGGCATGATTTATCTGCAACCTCTCATCTTCTGCAGGAACTGGAAGTTTTCAAAATGTGGGAAGTCTTAGCTTGCCAGTGTAGGTATATAACTCAGCAGCCATGCTTGAAGTCTGGAGATGTTAGTTTAGGTTTTGCATGTTTTAACTTCTTTCATGGTTGGGATATCTGACAGGATGGTGTGCCTAGAAGGTCCACACCTAAGCTGTTTCCTTCCTGCAGACACCACCAGACATTTTTAATTGGTGCTTGCTTTTGCAAGGCCTTTGTATTCATGTTATTGCAGTCATGGTTATACTATGAGAGAACATTTCTAAGTTTTTCTGCAGCCGCAAGGACATACTGTTTAGGAAGCTTCTTGCTGGCATTCTTAAAAGATCTCCTAAGTATACCCATCTTCTTAAAATGTTCAGTAACAAGACAATGATAATGGAGTAGTGACGTGACTGGATCACCGTCTTTGATTGTTCAGTTGTAAATCATCGTCCCTATTAGAAATTATCAGCCTCTGCCTTGTTCTTTTGCTCTCCTTGGATCAGGAACTTATGTCAACAGAAAAATCTGTAAGGACAGAAGTTGTAGTTGGTAATGAATATTTTAGACAAAATAGTAACATTTTTCCCTTCATTTGTGCGCTGCTTGGGTCCTCTGATTCACTTTTCTCTGATTTTATCAGTTTGCCCTGTGTATCCTGAGTCAGAGACAGCAGCATGGATCTGATCAGCAGGAACTCAAAGTAGCTTGTGAGTGCTGACGACATTCTTCTCAATGTCAAGTGGACCTGACAGCTGAAAAGTCATTTTTTGTTTACATGCAAATACTCAAGTTTTCTACCAGAAAGTTCAACCAGGTAGGGGTTAAAAAAAAGTTGATGTTATTGCATTACATCATAGCAAACTCGTGAAATTTAACTGATCCATTTGGCAAAATGTTTTGAATTACCTCTGATGAAATCTGCTGTCACAGAACTGAATGTATTTTTTCCAAGTTACTGATTTAAGAAAAAAGTTTGCAGTGCTGAAAACACTATGCAATGTTTAGTACAAAACACTAAAAAAGTGAGAATTGGAAGCTGTCATAACAGGTAGAAATCAGCACCCAGTCTGTTTCAGTTGTTACAATTGTGCTGGTTATGACCTAAAAACTGCTTGCTTTATAGGAATCTATTTACCTAATTATTTTTAAGTAGGTAATATTTTATTTCTGTTTGCATTATTTGCTGCCTTATTAATTGAGTCCATGCATCTACCTGTCCTGTGTATTAATTTCTCAGTAAATTCCACTAATTAAGGACTGTAACTCAAGGTTTTTCTGGTAGATAGCTAAAGATCAGTACAAGCAGCGTGCTGCATCCATTCAAATAAAGCACTTAGGAGTTTTATTAGCAGCCTTAAGGACTTTATTGCCAGGTCCTAGATGAACTTTGAAGCAAGTTCCAATAGATCTGGTTTTCATTATTAATCTTCCCAATAAAGTCAATGAAGGGAAAACAAAAACGTATCTAAAGCTAAAACAATCTCAAGGAAAACTTTGAAACATGTTGTTGAAAGCTTGAGCTGATACAACATTGCTCACTTGCAACCCAGCACTAGCCACCATCTGTAGGAAGCCCACGGGGTGACTCTAGTTGTGTACCTAGTCTAACCTAGAGCCGTCACCCAGAAACTCCCCAAATCAGCTGCCTTCTGGCTGCCATTCTCACAGTTGCCTGTTGTTGACAACAGGGAGAGACTTGGCATGTATCAGCTCTTGACTGATGCTGACAGTCCATACAACTCTTCATTAAACGTCTTTTAGGGCAGGTCTGCTCAGGGTTGTGCTTATATTGGCAGTCCCCCCAGTTTACCTTTTGCATTGGGACTTAGAACAGCTGTTCTGACATAGGTGGAACTGAAGGAGCATGGGCAGCCATCAGAAAACTTCCTTAGACCATCTCTTGTACATATAGAATCATAGGAGGGTTTTAATACCTTCCGTAGCCTGCCTCACTAGTTGGTTTTGACTGTGATGCGTTTTTCTGGAGAAGCAAAGGAGTTAAGATCCGGGGTCTTGGTTCTTGCAGGTGGGAAGGCAATGTGCCTGCGTACACTCTGCCTGAAGTACTGTTTGAGAGTCCTGGCTGTGTTGCATTGTGTACATGACAAGTTTTACGGACGTGTCAACACACCCGCAGCACCATCTGATGACCCTTAGCATGGGGGAGCGGCAGGCATGGAGCTGCTCCCCATGAGCTCCCTCCCGGCAGCGGTGTCCCAGGCCCTGGGGCTGCTGCTCTCCAGCAGCGAGGAGGGAGCATGCTCTAGCACCCAGCACTCAGAACCGGCTGCTAACACCAGCAGTGCCAAAAATCTCTTTAAAAAGAAAAGGGGAGAAAAAAGGTTCCCAAGTTGATGTTTAGACAAACATCATTTGTTAAATGGGCTGAACCTTAGTAGGTCTTGCTGCCTTCCACACCTCAGGACGCTTGAGAATTAAGGTATTCGCTTAGATGCTGAAATAGGAACTAAAGCCTCTTTTACACATACGTTTCTGGTAATGCTGATGCCACCACTTGCTGTTGTCCTGTTGATCTTTTTTGTTGTTGCTGTTATACAGGCTGTTGGTTTTTAATCTCTTCAACAGCTGACATACTGTTTTACCATTTAATCATTCTGCCACTGTCCTTGCAGACCTCAGTGTTTCCATAAGGCAGCAACTGTCAAATATTAGCCAGGATTTAGTTATTTACTTTAGTTCTTTACATAAGGACTGACTTACAGCTAAGACATGCTTTTTATCTCTCCTGAAAGACACATTTACTTTCAAGGAAGAATGGATTAAAATGTGTTCTTTTTACTTAAAAACCATTTGCTCCTTCCTTTTCTATGAGTGCTGACCTAGCAATGTAGGCTGGTCCTTTAAAGAAATGAGGAAGAAGGAGGTGTTGGGGGGGTGGGGTCTATTTTTTACTAAAACATATGAAGTTACAAGAGGCTTCCACTAAATTATCATTCTGGGCAATTAATGAGGGTGTTTAATCTTTTATTATAGACGGTAGCTAACGTTTTATTTCAAATACACTTGTGCAAATATAGAATTTAAAAGAAGTGAGGGTTCCGTGTCTTAAATAGGTACAGCTTTATCTTGGGAATTACTGGCAATACTGTGGTTGCTTTAAAACAGAAGGTAACATTGACATATTATGCTTGTCCCTTCAGACTTTCAAATCTATCTGTTAGAGTTGGTGTTATGAAGAGTGGAGTTCTTTTTGCTATTTTAAACACGTGTCCATTGACTGTAACTATGCCGTGGTTTCTAAGACTGAAAAGATGCTCAGAATTTCCTATTCATATAAAAGAGAAGGAGAAAGTTTCTTTTCATTAGATAGAAATCTGGAAAAAATTGTTGACGGGATTTTTTTTGTATGCTGAATGAAAAAGCACTAACTTTCTGTCATTCTTTTTGAAAACTGAATTTGAACCAGGTGGCTTTTCTCCTTGATAGGAAAAGCTTGTCAGCTAGACCTTTGGCACCATTTGCTTTGTGCTATGACTCTATTATACTTCAGGGAGAGTATTTTGAACCAGACAGTACGTTGTGGCAACAGTACAATCACATCCTCTCAAGGATCGCTTGGTGACTTCCTTGGCAAGGCAGTACTCCATAAATGATTGCCTCAGCAGGATTCAAATGAAAATTATTTAAAATGTTATCTACTGCAACTCAATTTAGATGCAGGAGGACATTTGCCCTTTGTTACAATTTTATTACTATATCAGTTTAATTTTTTATTATTCAGGACTAAGTTTATCGGCTCGTATTTCTTAAGCTTGTAGGACTGAACATTGTAAAATCAATATTTCTGCTAATTAAGGTGGGTTTTGGGAGT
Source organism: Burhinus oedicnemus (assembly GCA_008921705.1). Taxonomy (NCBI): domain Eukaryota; kingdom Metazoa; phylum Chordata; class Aves; order Charadriiformes; family Burhinidae; genus Burhinus; species Burhinus oedicnemus. The sequence continues at coordinate 1,386,016 of VFFE01007226.1, forward strand.
GGATAATCAAACAGTATAGTGAATCATTAAAAACTTACATGCTAATATTGACTAGCATTGCTGGCACAAGGAGACCAAATCTCTATGCCAGGGACTTCTTTCCTTCTTATATTTTTACAGCAGAAGCAAAACACGTTCAGTAAAAATTGATGTTCTCAGCGTTTAACAGTGATGGTCCTTTATGGATATAAAAGCAGATGCAGTGTGTTAAAATTCCGGGCACTCATATGTAGCATTTTCTTTCCTTCATTTAACCTAGCAGTAAATGGTGTCTGACTTCAAGGGGTCTTACTGTGTTTTGAAATAGATGGAAAGCTTCTTCCTCTTAGGAAAATAATGGATCTTTTCTAATTTCTTGCCAATTTTTGCCAGTATCTTTCTACCCTCCAAAAGATGGTTTCTTCTTATCTGACATTGACTAATGTTTGGGTTTGGTTTTGTTTTATTTGTTTCTGTTAGCTGTGACCTACTAGTACTTGCTTCTGGCCTTCTCAACTGGTGTGACTGAACAGACCTGTAAGTGATGATTGGTAATCACATTAGGAAATAGCTTCCCTTCCCCCAGTTCCCTTACCACGAAATTAGTGACTGCGGATGGGACACTGGACGCTGTTGAACACCATCATTTTATTCTAGGCATTTGACTGACTTTTCCCTTAGAGACCTGTACTCAAGAACCCTCGTTCCACTGTCAGATCCAGAGTCACCTGACTGCTTTCCTCCTGGACCGGAGTCTTGCATGAACGAACTGCTCAAGGTCCTTTGTGTAAGAATGATACCTCTTTGGCAGGGTTACTTCAGGGCTGTATCGTGTGCAGAAGCTGCACCTATTTTTTTAAGGAAAATATAGTAAGACAAAGACTGAAAATATATTAATTCACTCTTCAGGTATAAAAACATAAAGTGAAAAACTCATTAATCTAACATGAGCCAAGCCAAACATTGCATCTGCTCAGACTATTTTGCTCTGTGCTTTTTTAACTAGACTACGACTTAAGAAGTTGTTCTGCAGTTCTTCATAGCCTTCATAATGAAAGGAAACTTGTCATCACTGTAGAACTAAGGCATCAGAGTTTAGCTGGGTGGTGGGAAGGGGGGACTTAAGGATAAATTATGTCAAATACTGTCTAAGCCACAGAAAATGATAAATGTGTTATCACTGTATTTCCTGAGAAAGTTCCTCCCTAAAATGGTTAATACATTATTATTGCCTAATCAGACATTCAAAGGAAAAGCATTTTTTGATGAAAGCACAGTATTTATCATTCTTGTTTCTAAGATTAACTTCCTCAGTTTGCATGGGGAGTTTTGTAACACTTGCGTATTGACTCGGGCAGGCTGTAGTAATTAGGGCAAGTTTTAGTCTGTCTCTTACAATGTCCTTTAACAATTCAGCATTTCCCTCTGCGACTGAAAAAAAATTGAATTTATGTCCCTTAACATCAGCTGGGACAAAGTAACAGTGAGACACAAGCTCTTGTGGTGGGTGCTCACAATTTATACGCTAGAGTGTTTGTATCTAAACTAGAGAGAGATGGGCAGGTATTTGCCACCCTGTGGCACAAGCTACAGTGTGACTTTGCAGGAAAGGAATGGCCTCAGTTTACGACCATCGCATTGCATGGCTTTTGCCCTGTGTGCAGCAGAAGGTAGTTTTAGCTGACACTGGAAGTGGGGACCAGTAATGAAGGGCAGGTGATGAGGTACCTAGCCACTGCATGGGGAGGAACACCTGGGAGTCGACAGTGACTCTGAATACACCTTCCCTTATTTTTTGGTAGCTTGCTGGTCAGTCCTGTCTGAACTTTAAAAAGACAGTTTGTGGACACGTAAATTTAGGAAATTGGCTTTTCTGTGTTCTTGGGTCTCATGACTCGATTGTCATGGTTCTCTCATCACTTAAAAGGTCTTGTGTAAGCTTACGCTGTAGTTGAAATGTTTACAACTTCCCTCCCCCGAATTGATTGTCTGGTGGCTAAACAGAGACACTTGCACTTAAGCTGTAGCCTTTCCTCCAGAGAAGCCATTAATCTGGTTTTCTCCTGTAGGTGGTTGATGGGTATCCATAGGAACTTGTGAGAACTTAGTATCTTTGCTCTGCTGTGAAAGTGAGCTGGCAGCTTTAGAAGTCACCACCAGCACAAATGCAGATAATGTAACCATAAAAGCCTACTAGGCTTGGGAAAATGGTTTAAATGTCACTTGAAAGAATTTTCCTATAACTAATTAAGCCGTTAAAGACTGAGTTTATGGAGGGAAGAATATACATGCTCAAAAATCAAGATTAGAAAATCTTAGCTTATTAGTTAAATTTAATTTGCATGCTTGCAGTTTAAAGAAATTCCTAATTGGCTAACTCTTCTTCTTTGTGTTTTTTCCTTGCTGGTATATTTTAATGTAGCTATTGATTGGATTGTGAGCTTGCGACAAAGTGAGAAACATTAGTCTCTAAGTGCTGATTTGTACAGAAGATTCTGTGCACCAGTTTGTAAGATTTTTAAATTTTTTTTTAAAGAAACATAATTCTTGCTGAGTTGAGAGCTTTTTCTTTTACTTGTGAGCAGTAGATATTATTGTACCTCACAAAGATTTGCTGTAGGCACTGTCGGAGTGCCTGGAAAAATTTGTCAAACTGCTTTCAGAAATGGTAAGAAGTTGTCAATTAACCCTGGAATTGTACAGCAAATTAGCAAATATAGTATCTTGAGGATAATATATTTTCTGTCCGTCTGCTTTTTTAGTGAAAGTGTATAGAGAGCCTCAGTGATTAAGCCCGATGTTTAGGACTGAGTACTATTGTCACATAATTAACTCTTTAATTTACCCAGGGGATTTTATCAGCCTGTTTTAAATCTGTCCAAGTGACTGGTGTAAAGAACATCAGGTCAGGTGGGCAGAAAAGTCTGGAGAAGTTGGCCATCTGTTTCTCCTTCTGGACAGATGTTGTCAGTGGGGAGCCTCCAACCTGAGGGAACTGTAAGACTGAGCTCCTCGCTGGTCCAGATGCTCGGTGGTTGTACGTGGGTGTGGTTTAGGAAGTTGCTCTTTCACAAATTGTTACCAGTCCTATAAGCAGTGGAACAACAGGGAAAAACTTCAGAGACTATGTTAGTGTGAAGTCTACCACAAATCTTCCCTATGTCTGTCCAAGTAAGGGCAGGTGGGTTTTTTTCTGACTATAATTTTGGTCTGGAAGAGCAATGAAAGCCTGCGGCACAACCACAGTTGTCACTATTTTTTTAGTATCTGAGAAAATTCCCTTGGACTGGTGCTGGGTTGAACAATGGCCTCAGCTCTGGTGAATCAGCACCTAGCTCATTTAAAAAAATTTCAAAAGTAATTTATACCGATTGTTTGCAATGTGGATTTTGAAACAACAGTCATCTTCAAAAAAACTCTTGTCTTTGGGGTGGTTAGCTATAATTGCCATTTTCTAAAACAAATACTAGATACAGTATGATTTGTGTAGTAGCGGCCAGCTACTACAACAGGAGCCACTGAATGGGTTGAGAAAATACCACCTGGCGTGATCAAAGTACAAATACTTTTGCGTATGCTCCAACTCTGATTCGGTTAAAGCGCTGGCTGCACGAAAAGAATCGACATTTACGGACATGCCAAAGGACAAAAAGTTCAAGCGCTCGGATGTGTTTGGGAGGAAATCAGATTCCGTGGATTCAGTTGCAAGGGCAAAACGGCCGAATCTTGCCGCAAAAAAGTGTCCGTCTTGTATGAGTCAGGCTGCCTACCTCATCAAGCACTCTCGTGATAGCAGAGGGTCACCAATGAACACCAGAAAATAACCACATTTCTTTTTTCACTGACACATAAGTGGTGTGCCCTACAAATCACAGTTGGATGCAGGCCAGACAGGCCTTTAGCAATTTTAAGTTGCATGCGAATTTTCCGGAAGGCAAAACCATCGGGTGACCTGCTATCATCTTCCTGCTGATTCCGTGGCAGCTCCCAGCACCGAGCCTCACAGGATACAAGACCAAATGCACATTATAAATAAGACGGTGAAGGATGCTTTCCTTTGCCTGTGAGCCACCACACTCTGGAGTTCACCACGCAAGGTCACGCTGTATTTATTCCAAGGGTCCACTCCGGTACAATAGACTTTCTGAACCAGAGTGTGGTAACTAGACACAGCTGGGCACTCTGAAAGACTCTGCCTTAATAATAGAGCAGTCAGTCAGGTCGCCTGTTCCTACTTGAACCAGTTTCTACTGTCAGATCGGTTGCAGGTGTCAAGGTGCTCTCCCAGCCTGTTCAGAAATGATGTCAGTTATTAATCCTGCTTTCTCTGCTCCTGGCTGCATGGATGTTAACTGGCTGAGTGCTTCTGCTGTAGGCTGTTCTCCTCTTTCCTGGTATCTGTATATTTGTACACAAAGGAAGGAATCTTTCCATGAGGAACTTATCACTTGACAGCTCTCCCAAGAGAAAAATATTTCTGAGGAAAATAAAAATAGAGTGACATTTTTTTACTGGTTTTACTGTTTTACAAGGTCTAAGCAAAATGATCAGCCATCAAGCTTGAGAGTTCAAAAGAAGTACAAAGTGCATGTTTCTATGGTAGAACTCACTGCCACAGCATGCTGGGGAGGCCAGCAGGTAGATTAGTTTGAACAGGTATCAGACAAATTAATCAAGTCTGTGAAAATGGTCGTATGGTTGTAGCTACACAGCCCTGAAGTTGCCAAAACGTTGTGGTCACTGGAAGCAGGGGAGGCCTTCCAGCTGAAGGACATATGCACGTGTCATTTTCATGCTCCCTTTGCGTGAGGAACTGCTGGTGGCCGGTGGTGGGGACAACATACTGGAAAAGATGGATCCTTGAATTGATCCAGTACCACAGTGCTTGTATTCTCTCTTACGCTGTTCTTTTCTCTTTGAAGTGCTTTGGGGTTTGTGACGCTTGTCATCTACCCCTACAGATGAAATCACTTAGAAAGAAGTGATAATAAGAGGAAGGAACTGTTTCCTCTGTTCTCCTGGGTGCTCCAGTCCAACCTGACCACCTCCATTGCAGAAAGGAGGCATTAATTTTTAATATATAAACATTCACAGTAATGCTTTTAACTTTGTAAGGGGATGGAAGAAACATTTTTCTTGTATTCTTCTGTGTCTTTAAAAGCTACTTATAATTAAAAGAAGGGAATTTCCACATATAAAAACCAGCTTTTTTCAAGTTAGCATGATGGTTTTGCATATATTAAATTTGCAAGAAAAAATGAGCTATTATCTTAATTTGTGGATGAAGTTTTGGTTGCTTGTTTGTTTCTTAATCCAAGTATTAGCCTATCCGGCAGTGGAGAATTGAAATTAAAATTCTCCATCAGGAAGACTAGACTGCTCTAATTTGCTCTAGCAAAAGTGACATGGAAAAAATATTAATATATACAACTGGACACTTAGAGTGCACTATTGAATTTAATTAAGAGCCCTTAACGTAGGCAGAGTCAATTACACTATCTGGAAAGTTTTTTGTTATGATAAAAGGATTTTTGGAAATTCCTGACAAAATAAATACCACAGTGAAACTAGATCTTTTCTTATATACTAATATCATGAGGAGCATTGACATATAAGCCGTATAGAATACCTGAGACTGGAAGGGGCCTCTGGAGGTCTCTGGTCCAACCCCCTGCTCAGAGCTGGTCAAGGTGAAGCAGGTTTATCTATGAAGCAGTGTGCAGACAAACTACTTATAGTTGCAACTCTACCTTCAGTTTAAACAAGTTTGCCTGTGTGTGGAATATAATTCTTAAAGTAAATTCCTGAGTTTTTCTGTATGTTGAGTTCCGCAAAATGGTTTCAAGTTTTTGTGGTTTTAGCAGTACAGGGAGACGCTGTGTTGCACAAGAAACTGCTGGGTTGCTACAGTCTTCTCATCCCTAGCTGTGAGGGCATGTCAGCAGTGTAATTGAAAGAAAATGGGAGTATTCATAAAATACTCCAGAAATTTATTTTTAAGGGATAATATCTATTCTGCAGTAGTTTCTGTATGGCAGGAAATAGTATCATCTGCACTGGTTGTAAGATCATGCATATGATTACTTTTTAGGAAATATTTTTCAACTAATCACATCCTTTCCAGTACCCCCTTGATGGCTGTGGCTCATGGGACATCAGTCATCAAATAAGAATCATCTTTTCAAGTCTGGGATTGTAAATCTAGCATACAGAGCTAATTGGATTTGGGAACCAGAGCAGAGAAGATTTGTTTCAGGGCTAGTATGACAGTGCAGCTACATTGTGTGGTTTTGTTTATTCAGTTGTGCATGGGTAGCATTGAGCAGGAGCAAAATATTGCATTGGTTAAGCAGTAAGTGGTTAAACACAGTACTTAGGCTTGCATGTTTTTTAAGTGGAATTTTCTGGAATGTCTTTTGAAGTGCCACAATGCCATCTACTGGCTCACTTTTCTGTGTTTTTTTCCCAAAGGAGGTTTTCTTTTGTACACAGGCTTATATGTAAGGTTTATACAGTAGTTTTAAATAGCGAAATAAGCTGGCATAGAATGAGCAAGATTTTTTTGGATGGGTATGTATGTTAAAGGAGATAATACATTACATATATTAAAGAATCACTTCTAATTTCTTGCCAGTTAGTCTTGCTCTTCATTTGTTAAAAGTAACTCTGAGAGGATTAGTGCTGAAAGATAGTGGAGGAACCTCTGCTTTCCCTTTATGTCCCTCATAGTCCGTTTTGTGCAAGAAGCTTCACTGTTTTCTGTTTATAGTCAGTCAGTTTCCCTTTTTGTTTCAATGTTTTTATACAGATAAATGGAAAGAAAATTAAGAAATATGTAAGCTGTCAAGCCACAAAAACTGGGAAGTGTTGTCTTAGAAACTATTCCTGACAAGATTCTTCACTGACAAATTCCTAGTTTCTATATATTCCCCTTAACTAACTCTCCCCCCCCATGTGTATTTCAACAGTCTTTTCAAGATTCATCAACAACCTTCCAAAGATCAAAATTCCATAAGCTTTCTAACAACTGTTATGGGGAAGCATGTATTAGAAAATACTATTCTCAGTAGCAGGCAGCTCATACCGTAAATGACCAGTGGGCAGTTCTAAGAAGTTTTGATTGGTTCTTGGTTTTAATCAGTCTGCCTAATATTATGTGTAGGAGTAACCCACTGTCTTCCACTTGCTGCCAAAAGAAAGGAGTGGGTAAATACAAAAATAATTTCCCCAAAAAACAGGTACTGTAGATACAGGTAAACCCTGTTATTTGCAGTTTCACTGCCTGCTTTTTCTTGAAGATATCTGGAGAGTTTCCTCATTAATTGGTTATTTTGTTTGTCTTCATAAAATACTCTTTCGGTTTTAATTTTTTTCCCCTGCACATTCAGTTTTTCCTAACAAATTTTTCAGAATCCTGCCTTTCTTCCGTCTAGTTAGGAGAAAGAGAAACGTTGGTAATGGCTTGTAACACTTCGGATTGTTTTTTAAATGGATTTGTAACTCGCTCAAGTACAGCTCCGGAGTTGTCATTCAAAACCAAACAGCTAGAAAAAATTCCCAGCTGTTTCCTAAATGGCCTATAATGAAGGTAAATACAAACATCTGTGTCCTTCCTGGCCTTTCACCCTCTATCTCACTGACATTCAGAAGGTCAAGTGGATCTTGCAAGCTCAGTTTTTGTCTGGTAGGAGCTGTGCCTGGCTGACAGCTGCGGAGCGTTTGCACATCCATGTGTGTGCCAGTGGAAGAGCCCGAGTGCTTTTGGCGAGCTGATACGGAAAGGAAGGTGTCTGTGTGTTAAAGTTAGTGCTTGTTTGTGTCAGTGGGTTATTACGCTGCAGTTGGCGTGCTGTACGCTGGGAGCAGTGAAGCTGAAATGATTGTACTTGGCACCCGTGTTGTTTTTTGTCATATAAATGATCCGTGTCAGAGAGGTTGCACTGGGGAGCGGGTCTCGTTAGCAGCTCGGGCTTCCCAGTCCTTGCTAAACAAGCCACCCACAAGCCGTATGGTAGCTCTGCTGAGGGGAAAGCCCTCTCTGGTGCTCGCATTGCTGTGCTGTTTGGTTTTGGCTGGGGTGTTTTGTTTGAGGAATGCTCTACTCTATCCGGTGCAGAGGAACCGAGGTTGCTCCCTGCCTATATTTGGAATAAGTGCTAACCTCTCACTCCTAATTGTTATCTGTTCTGGGAAATACCAGGGCAAGCCTCCATGTAGCATGACATTAAATAAGGGAGAATTGGCAAAACCAGAAGAGCAAACAGGATTATTTTATACCACATCTTCTGTTACAATCTCTCTTTTCTTTTTTCCTTCTGCAAACTGTCCTGTGCTATTGCAAAGAAGGAAGAACTAATTAAGCCAGTTGCTGAAAGTGTTTTGCCACCCACACTACTGAAGAGAACTCTTTGTACAGAATTAGCTCTCACCAGCTGTGCTAAACCCAGTAATTTATCTTTGCCAAAAAAAAGAAAAAAGTGCTGCTGTAGTTTATCCCAATTAAACAAGTTAATGTAAGCTATACCCTATATCCACACAAACATAGATATCTGCTGCTCAAAAGCTGGAGGGTTTGCAAATAATTGTTTTCTCCCTCGTTAATTCTTCTTGGTGTTTGTAAAAAGGGCTGGGCTGAGGAGCACTGAGAAATTAACTCATTTGTGTATGGAACTGGCTGAGTGCAAGCTCGCCAGCTGGAGAACAGTTTGATGGCAGGACACTGGCCTGAACTTGGGCAGGTTCGAGTACGAGGGCTTGGATTCGGCTTGGGGCAGTCCTGCAAGTGGTGTTTGCCTTGGTGCGGAGAGGCAGGGGTAGCAATTCCCACCCCAGGGGAGAGGCTGTAAGAAAACAGAATTCCACTCACCTTCAACTGGAGTATCTTCAAGAGGGACAGAGTGGTTCATTGTGCTTGCGGTTACGGCTCCATGGAGGCTGTTTAATAAAGTACATTAGAGTCATGTTTTTTGACTGGGGTGTTGGTTTGGAAACTGAGCTGAACCAGCGAATTGATCTCAGGGTGTCCATGGTACAATGGACAGCAAGTGGTAACTCACAGGCACAAACCTTGACTGAAATCCTACAAATCCATCCTCAGTCCTAAAACATCAATGTCCTTTCTTCTCATCTGCTCCCTACTCAGGTTTTTGAAGAACGTAGACAGTCCAGGCAAGGCTTTTTCCAGCTGAAATTCAAAATGCTGAGGCCTTTGATTCCCAAGAGCTCAAGGGACTACCTCTGTTTCCCCTGAGGGTGTGAGAACAAGGATGTTGTGTGTTTTGTACAGCTTTCACTAGAACTCTTCCAAAGGGGGACTCTTCTTTCAGGTGTGGGATTTGGAGATACTTAACTGAAAATGATGGCTGAGCAAGAAAAAAAATCCTTGGATATCATCCATCACAGAAAGTCAGATAAACAAGGCAATTATCTTTGTGATTCTGTCAGGAACAGATGACTGTAGTTTAGTAATCTGTTAGAATTTTGCCAAAAAAAGGAAGTCTTGTTAATGCGGAAAACTAAAAACTCTCATTCCTTTCCTTACACACTTACAGATCAGCTAAACACTGCAATAGGGACTTGACATGTAAGTAGCTACATAGATGAGGTGCTCCTTTCTGGGTGAAGGTACAGATTGAATCAAAAACATCCAACAGAAAATTTATCTTTGGAAATACAGATATATTTTCTAAAGATAAATTCAGTTAGTTATTTCTGCTCTTTCAAATTTAATTTTGTAATTTGAATATGCACAGAGAAAAGCTCAGCCTGTAATCAGGTCTAAGGTCTGTGTAAGGTAGCATCAGTGCAGAGAAGGAGACATGTTGGAACCTTGAAGTAAGTTGTTCCTCATACAAAATTAAGTATAAACCTTGGTTTTAGCCTTCTTGAAGGACAGAAAAAAAAGGAGTTTCTCTGTGTCTTATGTCTTGGAAAAGCATCTATATCACAGTATCACAGGATTGACTTCCCCCACCCAAAAAAAAAAAACCCAACACTGAAAGGCCTTGTTACTTTAAAATGGTATTAAAGCACCTGGCAGTTTTATGAAATGCAGTGTACCTGGTGCCATCCTGTAACAAGCACTAGGAATCTCATTAAGGGACAGTCTGGAGTCTTGAAGCAGATGTATCACCACCAAATAATTAAACTGTGGCTCACATACATTCACGTAAAAATTCAGCAGCTCACTGTGTCTTTCACCTCCCAAAATACAGCATCAGTAGCAGATTAAAATGCCTTTTTTAAAAAAATATTCTTGTGGCTCAAAGGCCATTAACAAATCAGAAAATGTAAATTGCCAGGTATTACCGTTCTGAGTCACCTGGACTTTTCCCCTTTATGTTTGGTGTATTCGATAAGATTCAGAATAAATAAAAGAACAAATCCAAGTTTATTTAGTTAAATACTGTATTGCCTTACCAGATGTACATAAGTATGATCTGCCTGAAAGGAGAAATATTTGCCTTATTTGGTGCATCTTTCTGTAGTAGGTGATTGTGCCAACCTGTCTTAATTGCTGCAGTTTTCCTACTAGTTGCAGTTAATTCTTTTGTTCAGACAGGTAATCTAAGATCTGAGCTCTGAGAGTAACTACACCTCTCTGCACTTCTGCTACCTATATATACTTTCTGTAAAATATTGGGCAGGATCCTGCAAGGAGTGATGTCACCTCAGCTCCCACTGGAGAGTCCTCAAGCATAATATGTGGCATGTACTTGTTCACCATTTGTTTCATGGAGTCATACTGCAGGTGTATGTGCGGTCATTGCTTTGGTACTGCAGATACTGTGAAAACTTCTTTATAAAAACCAAAGTGGAAGTGTAGCAAATGTGCATGGGTGACTATTGTGCTATGTAAGAGACTACAGGTATGAACTTTGAATGGAAGCACGTGCAGGCCCAGCTGGGATCAGAATAGCTACTGGCTTCAAAGGCAGCAGGGTGACCAAAGTTTCCCATGCTGCCAAGCCAAACACATTTTCTAGAGTAATCTGCATTGCCTTGTGCTACTGCACTGACAGCATTCATTGAAGACTCATTGACTGGCTGTTCTCACCATGCTGGGCTTGCACGCTCCTGAACTACTTTTGATTTGGGTGAGCTCAGACATCTTCTCTGGCATGTTTCATGTACATAGACCCTCAGATTCATTTTTCCCAGAATTACAGCCAGCCAGTCTTGTTTTTCAGTCCTTAGTACCTTGGTACCTGCCATCCATCTCAAGATGTCTTAGCTCCCAAAGAGCTAAGTGCTTCTCAATGCACGTACTTTGATGCCTTGCACCTACTTTATGTATCATTCACTTAAAAATATGGTGAAGATGAAGCATGCAAGCTTTTCAAGGCTTTAGACAATCATCATTTAGACAGGCAAATCTTAGCTAAAAACACAGAAAATACATGTGCCGTTCACTGTCTCTGGAACTTTCTCTAAGTTCCAGTGGTTTGGGAAAAAAACCTGAAATTTTCTGGAACTAGGAGGGAGGATAAATGTAGAAGGTGATGTGCTGTATTAAAAAAAAAGGGGAGAGGAACAGATGGATAAGTAATTTTTCTGAAAGACGTTAACCTACAAACATTCCAGATACATCCTTGTGTAACTGTTTTGCAGCTCTTCCCAGCAGCCACGTTCCCCAGTTTACATGAGAAGTAAGGCTAAAGTTGATTTTTTTCAGTACATTGCATTTCTCGCATCTGACTTCAAATACAAATGTTGTAAAAGGAGGTCTTTAAATTATGACTGTTGTCAAGTGTAAAGTGGCAGCTCATTTTAGCTCTGCAGTAGTTCACCATATGAAAGCCTATTAGTGCTACAAAATTACTTTATCACACTTCTCAATAAACATATTTATTATTTGTTTATACCTGTCTATAAGGACTTAATTTTCTTCAGTGTTTCATTCCAAAAGTCTCTCACAATTAGTGATCCAAGAGGACACTGAGGAGGGAAATATTTTCCTTTTATAATGATAATTTAGTCTTCATATGTATTGTGGAGTTAATGTATCTGCGATACACAAACATTACAGTATTTTCCTGGACGTAGTGCAGAGTGTGTGTTTTGTGACAGTGGCTGTTGTATTATACTACTGACAAAAGTAAGGCAGGCACTCCCACTGGCTTTGATGAATTCTGCTTATGTAGTTGCTATGAAACATAGGGTCCTCTGTGAATGGTTTGGGCATTTACATACCAAATGTCTCAGCATTACTAGAGTACCTGTTATACACACTCAGCACAATGTTATCCAGGTCTTTGTCCCTCTGTTTTCAAGTACTAATGTTTTGTATTCCTTTCCTTGCCACACTCAGCACCTTAATGGAGTGTTTTTTCTCTTCTGCATGCTGTGCTGAGAAGAGATCAGCCTATATTAAGCTTCTCCCCTTTACCCACATGGGACTGACTCTTTAGAAGACCTGCTGCTTCTGTGTTTGAGCTGTTCCGAAGAGTTTGAGCTGCTCTGTGGATGTACAGGTTTCATATGTAAATGAAAGAGAAAAGGCAAGATGGTGAAATAGGTTAGCAGGTAACAAGTAGGAAGAGAGGAGAGGTGGGAGCCTGGAGATCGCCAGGATGCTGAAAGCATGCAAAGATCACACAGGGTCAGAGAGTTATCTCTGCAGATCTGCTTCTTCCTTGGCTGCATGTCATATCAAACCTTCACCTGGCTGTTTAAGCCCAAAATCAGTCACTGCTCTCCCGTGCCCCACTGTCTGTCATCTCTGTAAGGTTACATTTGCAGCGGCAGAGGGATGCCTCTTCCGCTTTGCAGCAGGCAGCTGCCCGTGCCATCTGCTGTGGGGCCCAGCTAAGATGGCGTTTTCCTTGTCAGGTTCCTTTTTTCTGTAGGCCGAGAGGCTTGCAGGAAATGAGAGAGGTGAGACAGCGTGCCTTTACTGAAGGACCACGTGGTCTTGTCCACTTGGCTTTCCCATTGTTTTCTTTCTCTGTTGAGGACCCTTACTTGTTATTTTCCATACTGATTCCAGCTCTGAAGAACTGGAATAACTTACGTATTTAAAGGAGCTAAATGGAGTTTTTCAACATTCTTTCCTAAGTAAAAATAAATAAGCCTGCTGCTACAGCATTTAATACCAACACCAAGATTTGGCAAAGCACTGAGCAGTTATTGGTGAGTTTTTGGTTCAGTTTGAGTTTTTTAAATTACTGTGTACCACACTGGTGTATTTATTACTGCAATACAAGATCATTTCAAAAATCGCTGTCCATATTCATTTAAAAAACATAAAAGTGGCTTTAGCTAGTATGAAAATATTTATGATAAAGTGTGCTGTGTATAGCATATCTGACTTTGGGCGTGGGAAAAAATATAAAGCTTCCTAAAAACAATAACCACTTCACTTACATTTGCAATAGGATTGCAAGTTGGTTGGCATCATCCAACAGGAAAGATAGCAGATAAACGACTTATAACACTGTTACCAGCTCTTAAAAGTAATCATTATTCTTGTACATTTCTGTTCTTGTCAGCATTCACTTAATATGCATTTTATAATCATAGTGCAAGAAAATAAGAATGGGCAACTTCTTCATATGGTGTTAGAGGCCAAGATTAGCAGCAGTATGTGCAATATGAGTGCAGTGTCATTGGGGATTTTTCTTCCTAATTCAGATTCAGCAGCGTGCCTGTGAGACACACCTGTCAACTTTTCAGGTGCAACAGGACAAACCAATCTGATTTAAAATATATACGTGTGTGTGTGTATAGGGTATAGATAAATTAATAAGCAGGAATTATTCCTTTTTCTCCATAATAAGGAACCATGAAAATGCATATATTTATATGTGATCCCTGGCTGTAATAAGGTAACCATTTCTTCCCTGCAAACAAATTTGCAACAAAAGAGAGAAGACGGCTATGTTTATATAGATTGGGAGTTTTTATATATTTTTATATATATTCATGCATGTATACATATAACAACCTATATATATTTTTTATGTATGTAAATGTGTTTAATAGGTAAAACCATCTGTAGTGCATCAACTTTATCACCTACATTTCTTTAAGAAAAACAAGAAGCACCTTTTATTTCTCCTGTGATGACCCTCTTGGGAAATCAATTTTTAAATAATTGAGAGCTAAAAGAATTGCTGTCTTACGATGTTTTCATATTCCTTTGCTGTGTGGCATTTTTATGTGTTTAGGCCTTGTCTTTACCAATAAGGTGATTCTACATAGAGTTAAGAGTGTTGCACCATCTCCTGTTAGGCTGCTCCTGCTTTTGTCTGCCATCGAAAGATAAACAGCGGCATGAAAAATCCCTGGAGTTGGTTTGCCTTTGAGGGCAGAAAATTGTTCCCTAGAGATTATTTCAGAAACTATATTTAAATGAGGGGAGAGTTACTAAATAAAAAAACACTGTTAATTTTGTTGTGTTAGAAATGGAGTGAGACATAGAAGGGACAGAGAAGGGAAACTCCTCTGTACAACTCTTATACTGACTTAGCTTAGAAAGCAATGGTAAAAGTACCATTATGGGGTACCATTTAGGATAAGAGGTAACGGGCACAAACTTGAACACAGGAAGTTCCATCTGAACATGAGGAGGAACTTCTTTACTTTGAGGGTGGCAGAGCACTGGAACAGGCTGCCCAGAGAGGTGGTGGAGTCTCCGACTCTGGAGACATTCAAAACCCGCCTGGACGCCATCCTGTGCAACCTGCTCTAGGTGTCCCTGCTCTGGCAGGGAGGTTGGACTAGATGATCTCCAGAGGTCCCTTCCAACCCCTGTGATTCTGTGATGAGGGTCTGTAGTCATATTTCATTGATTTATATAAGAACATACCCTGGTTGCAATTAGGAAGATGATGTTTCTGTGTGCTAGGGAATTCAATCAAGATACGTCACCAGCTGTGCAAGGTGCTATGATTCCTTCAAGGGCTGACACCTGTGTTTCCTTCTCATGTGTCCATCCTGCTAAGAGATATTACAAGCCAGATTTCTTGTCATCTTGACTTTGCATTTGTTTACTGAACCTTTGGACATCCTTCTTCAGATCCACCTATGTGGATCATTTCTCAGCAGTCCTGGCTGACCGGGGTGGGTCCCAGTTGACTGGAGGTTAGCAAATGTGACGCCCATCCACAAGAAGGGCCGGAAGGAGGATCCAGGGAACTACAGGCCTGTGAGTCTGACCTCAGTGCCAGGGAAGGTTATGGAGCAGATCGTCCTGAGTGCCATTACATGGGACGTACAGGATAACCAGGTGATCAGGCTCAGTCAGCATGAGTTTATGAAAGGCATGTCCTGGTTGTCCTGATCTCCTTCTATGACAAGGTGACACGCTTAGTGGATGAGGGAAAGGCTGTGGATGTTGTCTATCTACACTTTCGTAAAGCCTTTGACACCGTTTCCCACAGCATTCTCCTGGAGAAACTGGCTGTTTTGGGCCCCACACTACAAGAAACACATTGAGGTTCTGGAGTGTGTCCAGAGAAGGGCAATGAAGCTGGTGAGGAGTCGAGAGCACAAGTCTTATGAGGAGCAGCTGAGGGAACTGGGGTTGTTTAGTCTGGAGAAAAGGAGGCTGAGGGGAGACTTCATCTCTCTCTACAACTACCTGAAAGGAGGTGGTAGCGAAGTGGGGGTCTGTCTCCCAAGTAACAAGCAATATGACAAGAGGAAATGGCCTCAAGTTGTGCCAGGGGAGGTTTAGGATGAATATTAGGAAAAATTTCTTCACCGAAAGGGTTGTCAAGCACTGGAACAGGCTGCCCAGGGAAGTGGTTGAGTCACCATCCCTGGAGGAATTTAAAAGTTGTAGATGTGGTGCTTAGGGACATGGTTTAGTGGTGGACTTGGCAGTATTAGGTTAATGGTTGGACCTGATGATCTTAAAGGTCTCTTCCAACCTAAACAATTCTGTGATTCCTTCTGGACATCACCTTTCTTCAGGTCTGCCACCTAGCTACTTACCTGAGTAAATTTAGGGCATTCACATTGAAATTTGTCAATGCGACTTGACCCAAGCAGGTAGCTAGTAGTTCAGAGATTGTCGGGTTTGGCAGGGAGATAATGATGAGTAGTTGAGTGACAGTGAGAAAAAGTATCTTCATCGGGGCTCAGCAGGATTTGTTAAGAGCTCACAGGTTATTCACCTCGCAATTACAATTCTGTAAAGTACATGGGGAAAAAGAGATGCCTGGCCACCTTTGTACTGCAGAGCCAACGCAACTAAGGAGGGAAAAATGTTAATAAAGTGGACAGACATATATACAAAGCTGTCAAGGTAAGATGCAATCATACTTTTCAGAGCAGAACCATGCAGTCTAAAGTGACTGAGGCAAATTAGAAAAAATTTTAAAAGCCAGTGACCTTATTTTCAGCCCTGCAGAAACAGGAGCAGTCACTTCTCCCTCAGCTCTGAGCTGCAAAGTAAAATCTTCATATGGATAACAACCACAAGACATGCCCACATACCTTCAAAACCTGAAGAAGATCAGTATTTTGATACTAGCAGTATTTTGCAAGCAGTGGCAATGGGTCTGCAGGATCTGCTCCACTGGCTGTGTCAGAGAGGAGGGCAGCCCCTATGATTCAGGCTACCTCCCAGTTCACCCCTGTCCCATTGCAGTTGTATCTGTCATGTGGCTTGGCATGGAAGCTACGCATAACCTGCTCAGCAGCCACAGGTGTCCTTAAGAGTCAGGCACTGGCCAGCCATAGACCATTTGAAAGGACAGAGTTCAGAGCTGGCAATTTAACTGGATTTGTTGAATTTTTAAGGTGATAGCATGTTCTTCTAAACTCTTCAGGACATTGATTTTGGTGGGTTTTTTTCAATATTTAATTCTACTTATTTAATTCTACTATTTAATTCTTACTATACCTCCCCGTAACACACCTCTGAGATTCTGATATTTGGGGAAAACCTCTCCTGCTGGCTTTTTTCCCAATAGCTGTGAAAGATTTCATGAAGTAGCTTCTCCCTGTGGTCACTGCTGCCAGCCATAAGCAAGGGGAAGGACTGTTTCCAAGTGAACACACAACCACCTAATAATCAGAGAATGGTTGGGTTACAGGAGGGACCAGTGCTTACTGTTCAATAATTTCTTTTTCCACATTTGTTGACTGACTCACATCTGCTGATAAATCCTGTTCTGAAACCCTAAGTCTTGTCCTGGATTCAGATGGAAGGCAAGATTAAGTTTTTCAAGTTCAGAAGAAAAAGCTGACCATATTGAACTGTACTAAATCTTTGAACAAGGACAAATTGTCAGGTTTTGAGGGTTGAACTTGCCAGACTTATTTTTAAAGTACATAATTTTGCAGGCACAATTTAAACATCAAGTAATTCCGTAAGATCTGAAAAGCAGCCTTTATATTTCTAATGATTCTCTTCTTCTGATGACAAAGTGTCCTTTATTGCGCATTCTTTCCTGCAGAATTTAATTGCAATGTGTTACCTTTCAGAGGTAAATAAAATTCTGGGTAACAGAGTTGTTGAGCGAATGGTGGAGTCTTTTTCCACAAAAGCTTCCTGTGATTAATGAAAGTACCCTGACACTGACCTCTGCACTGGCTGCCAGCCACCAACGAGAAGAGTAAATTACATGTGCTGTGTAACCCGCAAACACACATGATGAAAAAAGAACACAACAGATAGCCACTTAAGTCTTTAATTTGGGAGAACGATCCACAGCGATGCTTGCTGCTTAAGTGCTTTCTTTAGACTTGGCATTGGCGAGGACGCTGTAAGATCGCTGTTTTGATTCGGAGGGTTAATGAGTGTCAGTGTGTAAATACCGGTGCAGTCTTTCTGCTGAGGCAGTGGATGTTTATAGATGTGAATTTTTCAGCGGCTATAAACGGAAGGTCTATTTGTTTTGTCTAAAGTGCATGGGAAAGGCTTGATCATAATATTAGAAATTCAAGGCTAAGGGTTTAAAAAAATCCTTAAGTTTCAAAGTTCAGCTTAAAATGTCATGGCTTGGCTTCTGGAAGGGAGGCACGAGAGCAGGCGAGCTGCCGCAGCCTAGCAAAGGCGGACAGCACAGCACTGGTGGCTCTGCGCTCGCTGAAATGCGTGCACGCCTGTGGTTTACTAAGGAAGCAGCTCAACACACACATCGATGACTTTATTGCATTCAAGTTAAGAGGTACAGCAGTAGATAATATCGCCTCTCAGCACAGGGACAGCAAACAACAGCTCGTACCTTTCTCCTACAAACCCATCTGCCCCGGCTGAATATGATTGACTGAGAAGTCACGTACTCAGCTTCATCTATCTCCCCAGTTGGTGGAGAAAAAAAAATGCAATTCAGGTTTCAGCATTTTTGTAATCCCTCTGAGCCTCCCATTAAATTTGCTCTACTGTGTGGGAAAGGATTAAAGATTCTTTGGGCTCCAAAACACAGTATACAAAAATTAAGTACTACAGCATGCTTTGTGGTAAGGCAGCAACTAAAGTGTATAGCCTGCCACGTAACCCACAGCAGCGAGTTCTCTTTGATAAGTAACACTTGTTGACAGCTTAAAAGTTCTGTTGGTAACACATGCCCCCGTTGTGTATGGCCTTTGTTTTAAATACTCTGTATGCAACGTACTTCCTAAGTAATTTCAGAAGTAATCACAGTTGTTCATATGCTGTTACTGACTTAGTTGGGAGTGCCAAAAGAGGGGAATATTTGCTGGGAAGGAGAACTTCTGTTCCTTTAAGAATGGCTCGTAAATCCTCCCTTGTAATAAATATTTCAAGATGAAAATCAATGTGCTACAAGTTTCAGACAAGGCTCTTCGTCAAGATGAAATAGTTCATTTCCTAAAAGGCAATATTATTTACATTTTATGTGAGTGTGGGCATAGATGAGAAATTTTTATTTAAGGGCTGCCAGGATTTTTTCCCTTCAAAAATGGTAAATGAAAAATGCCGAAAAATTTCTTTCTCTAATTTTTTACTACTTTGAGAGCCTAACTTGCTGTCAGGCTTAGTTTGTGCAGTATTACATTCTACTAAATATATTGTGCTTAGTGTAATTAAGCATCTAGCCTTTTTTGTCCTAATTCCATAATTAAATACATGAACTTTTTTTTTTTTGTGAAAAGGGACACAGAGCTAGGTGTACCCAGGCCTTGGGCAGAAAGTAGGGGTGAGAAAGGGCATAATAGATACTAAAAATTGGACTCCAAAATTCGCACTTTAAAAATAAATGTTGTCTTCTCCTGCTTACATTAGCCTACTTGCATGAAACTTCTTCCTGCCACATCTCAATTGTTAAGCAGAGCTGTGTGTATGACCAACTGCACATCTGACTACAATTTACCAATGCTACAATGCAGACTAGAAAGCACTAAATGAGGAATCAAAGCATCAATGTTGCATTTTTGTCATTTTTCATTTCCTCATTGCACTAGAAAGCACAAATATATGAGGTGTGAATACCATCTCATAAACAAGAGGTCAGTTCCAGTGTGTGTAAAACCTTACTGCTGAACTAACTGTAAAATTCACCATTTGTAAGGCAAATTAAATTATGGTTCCAAAGGAACTGGAAAATAATACCATACCATGTAATTTGTATCTAGGCTGTCCACCCAAAAAGCATAATAAGAAATATGTGCTGACTATATGCATTTATTTTTCATTATATTCATCTTTCATTTTTCTAAACATGCAGCCTGTTTGCTTTTCCTCTGTAGTAACTTCTAATGCTAACTTTTAATATGAGCCTTTAAACAGTATTCCTCAATGTCATTATTTCAAGATTTTATATATGCAGATATTTTATGTATTGGTTATTTTTCTGAAGGTCTAGGCTGATAACAGTATTATTTACAAAAAAAATGCTTATAGGAAGAAAAATGTCATTATGAAAAATCTTAATATATGGGCTACTCAGTTCTTGGTTTGTTTTTAATCTCTCTTGTGAAGCTGAAAAAAAACCTGTTTACTTTCCAGTTACGGCTTTCTGATATTTTGATTTTATTTCAGGTTACTATTGGCCAGCTGTATTCCACGCAGAAATTGGTTATTGAGAGTCCAGGAAACACATAGCTATGAGAAGACTCTGATCCTGAAGCAACACTGGACCATCTTGAGCATCCTACAGTGCCACATACAGATGCATAAACTCATTGCACGTGTCTGAGCTTTGCTGTTCAGCAGAAGAAATGCCTGAGAGACTCAGTTTTTGGCAACCAAAGTACCATTTTCTAATGGTTCACATGTTCTAAAATATATTGCTGTGATTTATAATAGTGTGTAAGGTAGTCTTGAAATCTGTTTGCTTGTATGTCCCATGTGATGAAATAGTTCCTGCCCTACTTTGACAATAAAACTTCATTAAACTACCTGTAACCAGATACATTATTCCGCTGCTGACCTTTTCTCTCACTGAGCACAAAAGATGTGTTAGATTTAAAACCTCTCACCTAGTTACTAAGTTCTTATTGATCCTGTTTCATTTTAAAATATACAGCATCTAAATTAAATTACTAAATACATAGTTCATTCTCAATTTTAAACCCAGAGATGAACAGAGTTTTTGTCTCCTGGACCTTGATACTTACAAATATCACAAGCTACATTGTGTGGTTTCTTTAAAGAACATCCCTTGACATTTCAGGAGGTGACATAAAAATTTCACTAGTTCTTTCTTTAGTTTCCAAGAGTTGATAACCAGTCTCATCCTCTTTTTAACAATTAACAGATCAGAGGGCTGGAGCACCTCTCCTATGAAGACAGGTTGAGTGAGCTGGGGTTGTTCAGCCTGGAGAATAGAAGGCTCCAGGGAGACCTTATAGCAGCCTTCCTGCACTTAAAGGGGGCCTACAGAAAAGGTGGAGGGACTTTTTATCAGGGAGTGTAGCAATAGGACATAAGGGGTAACAGTTTTAAACTGAAAGAGGGTAGATTTAGATCAGATATCAGGAAGAAATTCTGTACTCTGAGGGTGGTGAGACACTGGAACAGGTTGCCCAGAGAACTTGTGGAGGCCCCATCCCTGGAAAGGTTCAAGGCCAGGTTGGATGAGGCTTTGAGTAACCTGGTCTAGTGGGAGGTGTCCTTGCCCATGGCAGGGGGGTTGGAACTAGGTGATCTTTAAGGCCCCTTCCAACCTAAACCATTCTATGATTCTATGAATGTAAGACTTGCATCACCGAGGCTTGGGAGCTTTAAAATATATTTTTACCACCAAGTCCTTTTCTAAATTTGTTGAGGTGCAGCCATTAGCAGAAAGCACCACATCACTTTATGCAAGGTTTCACAAAGCTCCTGAATTTTGCAGGAGAAAACGAACCTAACTATGACAGTAACTCAAGTGCTGTAAGTCATAAATTGGCAGCAGGCTTTGCCTAGCAAAGCGGAACACTCAGTATAGCTCTTTATTGCTTACTCTTAAATCTGTAGAATAATCAACACTTTTAAAGACAACCTGTTAAAAAAGGCAAGCAGAAATTTTGATCAGGTTTTGTTCAAGTCATTGCTGTGCTTGAATTTGTTTTCTATTAGAAATTGCAGAAAAATTAAGCAGTGCAAAGCTTTTATGATGGCATACAGAAAAAAGCTTCCTTTTTTTTTTCAGGGGATTGTTGTGTGGTTTTTTTAAGAAAGGAAACAGAAACTCAAAACTAGTTCCGTGATACTGTGGCCTTTAAAAACCTCCCCTTATTCTTCTTGCTTCCCAAAATGCATCTTTGTTTAGAACTTCTATTGCTTTGTGTTGTTCGTGCTGTGTGGTAACATTATTAAAGCAGAGGACAGACGAAGTGTCTGATGTAGAACAAACTCCCATTCCTTGCTACCATTTAAAGTGTATTTTACAGTTTTGTACAGTTAGATTGACATGTGTAGTAATGCATTCTATTAACAGCATAGTGTACAGAACAAGCTACTGTGACTACCTGAGACTACAAATGTAGCCTCCATTCTTACTTTCAAATAAAAAGCAAATACAGTAATAATTCTCATATTAGGTGTACAAGTACTGCAATGTAAATCGCTTTTAGTGGCCATTTTATTAAAATGGCATGTAATTATTCTAATAGGTAAATTACATTAGATTCTGTATTTTAAATCTCCACATTCACAACTGGATAATTAAATGCACTTAAGTTAATGGTGAAAGTGTAGGGAAAGAAAGGTTTAATTACTATTTAAGCTTCCAGTGAACTCAAAGAAATGTAATAACATCTTACAGTTTTAGAGGACACGGGCTTGGAAGGGCTGCCAGTTTTACACTCTAAGGAACTTGGTCCCTAAAAGAGTACGTGCCAAAATCTTTGTTTAAAACAGCTTAATTACTGGAACAAGCACTGCATACCAATTCCAGATCTGCAAATGTATGCCAGGAAACAAAATAAACACCCTTATAAATAGTGTAGCCCTAATTTATAAAAAGGGACAACGCCATCAGTAACATTTTTACTATATAAATCTAAGTTTACAAAAAAATGTTGTTTTCAAATAGAGGCCCTTTAAATACATAATCATTTCTTCCAAAATACCAGTACCTTTCTAGTGAAGTTCTTTATTGTTCAGTTTCCACCAAGAATACAGCTGTAGAGGGTACATGCTGTCATATAGGTGTGCAGTCATGGGAATGTGAAATTGCTTATCAATTCCCTCAAAAGCATGAAGAAGACTACTTCTCCGTTAACGCCTGAAAATTCTATTAAGTTTTGGTGGTAGGTACACTACTGCACTCCTAATTCATGCCTTGTGCTCCTACTTTCTGTCTCACAGTTACCACTCAGATATCTCTCCTTTAGCTATTTATACCTGCAAAGGGGCAGTAGTAACCTTCAGGATACATTCTACAGAGAGCACCCATTAAGAAAAATGTAAAAAAAAAATAAAAAAATTCAGGCTCTGTAATTTCCCTTTCTCCCCAATTCATAGTGCAGAGGTTAAGACAGCTCACTTTCTCAGTCAAGGAAAAATTAGTTCTTACTGCAGATTAACTATCAGCTTACCATACAGTATACATTACTTATTAGAAGTAACATAAGAAAACTGTTGCTGCTAAGGACCAAAAGCCTGTGTAATACTATCTAACTTGTTAACAAAAGTGCAAAGCTAGCAAAGGTATTAGCATTTACTACTCAAACCCCACACAATCACTGCATTTTAGATGTCTGTTCCCTCTCTCTTTTGGACACATCTATATGTTTCCTTTCCTCCCCAACACACTTGTACGTGCACCCTCCGTTAGTGTTATTTATGTGCCTTTCAGCTGTACGTGATTGGAGGATACCTAGAAATACTATTTTTTCCTTCCCTAATGGGCATTTGAAGTAAATTTGTAATAACACACCCAGTTCTGTATAAAAACATAGCTTACTAAAGGCTTTATCATTGAAATCTTACAAACTGCAGAAGGAAAATACTTAGAAACCACATCTAGCTTAGGAAGTCCAGCGCGGAAATAATATTTTAGGCTGAGATAACTAGAATTATGTTCACTTGCCCTGTTCTTACTCTTGGCTAGGCATATGCTTATCCTCCCTGATGGAGACGGCGTGCTGGAGAGCTGGCAGTGTGGTCCAGCCTCAGAGTTGCTGTGCTCTTACAGCTGCACCTTCTGTGCTTCAACCAGTTCCGTTTACGTTGCAATACTCATTAAATCTCTCTCTTGGCACACTGTCAGGAGCTTTGTTGGATTTTGTCAAAGCAGTGTAAACAACAGGAATAGTTAAAACACAAAGGAATGATCCCATGACTTATGTACAACGTCCACTATTATTAAAAGTATATCCTTTTTCCTTAGAATAGAAGGGAGCTCAATAAATATCTTTACTAAAGCTGCAGTATCTTAGCAAAACAAGCTTGCTTTTATATTAAAAATGTTTGTTCCTGATCTCAACATTTTAGCAACCCATTAACCTCAGCAGTATGCACCAAAATTTGAATGTTTACATATACTGAAGTTTGTCATGACTTTTACAGTATAAACTTGGGAACAGCGCTCTGAAATAAAAAAAACAGAACAACTTGTTTAATATTAGTAACTGTTTAAAGGACAGGCATTTCTGTTGTGTGTTACAACTTCTCAGGAGATTTTACTGCAATTGAAAGCTCAGTTTCAAAATGCCCAGCTATGTCAGAGGTACAGCTCTCCTGGAGGAAAGCAACGCAAGAAAGCGGCATGTGAACACTTCACATACAATGTTGAAATAGGCCAAGAAGGACTTTAACTTACTACTCAAATTTCTAGAAAGGCACTTCTATCTAAAACTTCACCAAGTTTCCAGGCATTAAAAAAGCATTACTTTCACCCTCTAACGCCAGCAGGTAGAAGAATGATTTTATGCAGAAGCACCCGCCCCTCCACTTACTTCCCGTAATGCAACATAAATGCATCTCTCCCGATAGCCAGCAAGGACCATACGTACACATACGCAGAGTCATGAAAGAGCTGTGCGCTGACTGTTTTCCTGAGTTTTCCATCATGATCTACAGTGAAATCCTGGCATTATTCAAGTCAGGAGTATACTGATCGCTTTGTTCCACGGTTCTTAACACAGGCATAATTATTTAGGAGTGTTTTGCTTGATGACCTTTATTAAAAAAAGCGGGAAGGTGTGTAGCTCTGAGAGTTTACATTCTTTTTCTTTTTTCAGTATTTTAGAATAGAAGAATAGTGCAGGAGCCCTTAATGTGGAAGCAGGAAAAAAGAGAGAGAAGCCAGTAATTCTTCCAATGCTGTGTATTTTCTACAACTGTAAGAGGAAAAGATTTGGAACTCAAATCTGTTTCACAAACACACGCACCTTCAAAGGATTCTGCAGTTTACACGGGAAATTAAATACCATCAATGTGTTGCCAGAGATGCTGCTTTCTAAACTACTTACCTTTTTTACTGTTAAGCCCAGTATCTACTGAAGCTTTACAAGAGGGGGACGTGATGGTAAGTAGCGCATTCAAATGACTGCTCTTCTGTGTTCAGAGTAAGAGAACTATGGAGACCTGTGAAGAATGTACAGGCTTTCTATTGAAAGAGTGCACCCCATAAATATTTATACCAGTCTTTGGCAATATGCTAATCCAAGGCAAGTAATTTTGCCTCTCTTAAAAAGAATCATGAAAAACAATTAAGGTGATTTAATTACTGCCACGCATAGACAGCGGATTTTGAACTCCTGACAGATGAACATTCATCACAGCGCCATGTTATCCTAACCTCGTAACACAAGACTCCGTACAGAATAGACAATTAAACCTAGATCACTTCCCCTACCTTCCCACAGTATTTTGGGCTGGATCCAAATCCCAGGGAAGCCAATGGGAGCAGAAGCCAGGCTTTTCAAGTACTGACTGAAGGCCTCAGCTTTAAATAAAACAGAAGTAGTTTGCATGCAAGTTTGCTTCATGACACCGAAGTAAATTTAGCTTCAGAGTCCTTTTCTAAATCATTTACATCTGAATTTAAATGTGACAAAAAATTGCTTAAGGAAGATTTAACTTTGATGTTCTTCACAGTTACCCACTGTAGAGTTTTGACTATATTAAACTTTTTGGTTTTTTATACACCTATAAAACCATTTGGCAGCTATTTGTCCCCTAAGCCCTTAATCCAGGGGGGGAAAAAAACCCAGAAATCTGCATAAAATGAAAATCTTTGGAACTGGAGTTTTTCTGAGAATGCTAACAAATCTTCATCATTTCTTAAGTTAGGGGAGGGAGGGTGTTTACGAGCACGTCCTCCAAAAGTTTTGCTCGGAATCTTTATAAAGTACTGCATTAACAGTAATGCAACCAAACAAGAAGAGTGCTTCACCTTACGTTTTACTCTGTTGGGCCTTTTGATTTTATAGAATTACAACTACTTTATTTTGAATATATTTCTTTGAGAATCAAGTTGCAATTATGCCACGTATCTCAACCTACGACCGCGAGCAGCAGCCCTGTGCTTTGCTGATGAGGGCTTGCTAGCATTCCGTACACACGTGCTCCAGTTCTCATTTTTACACTGCTGCCCAATGGAACCTTTGGTGAGGCCTTCCGTTTCTGTAGCTCCCAGTAACCCCATCTATGGAAATACAGAGAACTGTGTGTAGGCCGTCTTTGAAACCTGCTTTGGAAGTCCATGCTTCTACACTATCGTAAAAGTACCAAAATGTACCATCTATTAAAAAGTGAGTACGTTTGATTCTCATCTGAGAGAGGTTCCCCCTTTTCTTTCACAAAAAGTAATTCTTAATAGTAAATGAAGGCACTTTACCTGTTATAAAACGCAAAAATGTTGTGCTTTAATTTTCACAATCTGCAGGATGCTAGATTGGCATCAATTTTCTGAAGCACTCAAACGCATTTTGCTGTTTAGTCCCAGCAAACACTTTCTTGTGTTTTGAATTTCAGATCGCACATCTGAAGAGAACAGATAAACGTTACATTTTCCGATGTGGGTGTTTTACACCCATTGCCCATAGTTCACAGCACACCAGAGAACATTTCTAGCCCTCTACCAGTAAGGGCAGCTAGCCGGGACTCTTTGAGGTACCAGGTCTGCGCCTCTGCCCAGACACAGCCCTCTGAATACGGATGCTCCTTTAAACTTTGTTTACGGAGAGATCCCTCCCCTCCCTTTTTTGGCAAAGTTTCCTTCTTCTCTGAAGCAATTAATAAACAAAACAGAATAAGGAATGGGCTCCAGAAGCCCCAAATATTACACTGTACTTAAATGGAGAATCAATCTTAATGCTGTTAGCATCACCTACCAGCCCAAGAGCACACCATTTTGTTGACACAACTAGCTGAAGAAAGGCTAATTCAGATTATTGCATGGAATATCCTGTATATATATATATAATGCACAACAGTATTAAAACAAACTTGTGTAGGGAAGTAGTAGAGTTCACTATTTTTCCTTAAAACCTTCCATGCTTTTGGCAAGAGTTCACGTGTAACTTGGAAAACAACAGTAAGAACTTCTGTTTGCATGCACGGAGCTTTTCCTCTGTGCATTTTCAAAGCCGTTACTCTGTGTGCAGACGGGCACCGTTCTGACAGCAGGACGGTTTCTGAAGGAACTAAAGACCTCTTCATATTTGGCCACATTCTCATGCTGTGGTTTTTGTACAGGTTTTTTGGGGGGCGGGGAGGGCAGGCTGCATTTCAGAAGCAGTGCGCGTGTTAGCAAAACTGCAGCAACTTCAGTCTGAAGCTCCCTCTGCTTCACGTCTGTTCCCCGGTACGCCCCCTGCTTCTATCTCCGATTTTGTACCAGCTCTCTCAAGAGGCAGGTTATCTGAAGACTTATTTTCAGGTATGGGGAATTTTACAGAGGTGCAAATTTTTCTAAGGTGCTCAAAATGGGCTTTAAAATGTTTTATATCTTCAGAGGAAATGCAGACCTGAGAAAACTCACAGTATGCTCTGTTTTAAAAAGGAAAATAATCTTCCAAAGTCTTGCTGAAGAACATACATCCACGTCAGAACATTTTCTGCATTAACCCTAATTTTGAGATACCGTATCAGAATAAAACAAGTAGAGTCCAAGCCGCAGAAAAGCCAGAACAAAATTCGACCAAAACCTGCCTATTTTCCACCCGTGCTAGTAAAGCCTCCTCACATCACAGCTCTGCACCAGATGCCTGTTGCAAGGGCACACTGAGCCGTCCCGTACTCACAGGGCGATCTATCTGCCTTGTGGCTCTGGCAGCGCCACCGTCATTTTCGGCTACAGCCCTAAATGCCGCTTACGGCCGGGCAGGCCCCTGGCTGTCGTGAGGCAGGCTCACCGCTTCATCCCCCTCTTAGGGTAGGGGCACAACCAGGCTGCGAAACGAAGAAGTATCCCGTCACGTTTTGCTATACGGAAAAAAAGATTTGTCGTGGTGAGCTTTTTAAAAGCTTTTTTTATTCTTGCAAACCCATTTTCATCGGTACTTTTTGCTTAATTTCAGGACTTGGGACACCAGTAGTAGTCAACCTCGAGGCTTGCAATGCAAGAGTGAAGACCAGAGGAATCATTTCAAGTGTGCAGTGCTATGAAGTCCAACGGTGTGCACACAAAGCCCTTTCCCAACAACATACAAATACTGAAAAAGATGTAGCAAAATAAGTCAAATAAATTATAAATACTTGAGAACTGTGGTGCAAAATGTAACGTAAGGAGAGCTGAACTAAGGCACTTGTTCTCATTCTTTACTGAGGACACCCTCTCTATATCGCATCGGCACTCCTCAGTGAGAAGGTCATCCAAATCAGCTCCCCAGATCTGAAAACACAGAACCGTGTGCAAGGCAGACACCATTTTTTACTTTACAGTGCATTACTCAAAGGTGTTACCAAAGTTCTCCTGATAAACCCAGCATCAGCAAGTATTTTAACTCCTCCTTTGTCCCTGCTTTAGGCTTGTCAATTGTGTGAAAAGAAGTCACCAGTCTATTTTAAGCAAAAATATTTTTGCAGAAGTCCCTGTTGGCTGCTATTAGCCAGGCGGGATCTACACACAAGCCTGGGGAAGGCGGGAGCAGCATCAAAGTGTGCTGAATGACAAAAACCAGAGCAGCCCAGTCCAGCCCCAGCCCCAAAACGACTGCCTGTTGTTCAGAGCCGCCACAGGCACGGCAAAGGTGGGACGGGCACGCAAGCCTGTCAGGAGTTTGACAGGTGATCACGGCAGTGAATCGTATTGTTAGAGTCCATTGCACTAAAAAAATAATTAAAAAGAGACAAAGCACACCATTGCTGTCGCAGTACTATGTCTTTGAAATGGATGTGAGAATGGGAAAACTGGGATGCTAAGTTAAATCTGTAGAGAACACGCCGCTAAGTTTTCATGCAAGTGCTCCGTGCATCTCTGACTAATTGGGTAAGTGAAGTCAAGCCCAAATCAAGACCTCGAAGTCACTTCAAGAGGGAAAAAGCCAAGCCCACACTACTCAGTCTCCTTGTTCTCTCTCCAAAAAAAAAAAAAAAAACCAAACCAAAAAACCACGATTCCACAAGCCACAGCAATGCGAGCCTACGCAC